>JBBPDI010104908.1:0-10211 GCA_037974545.1 Cucumis variabilis
ATTCCATTCCGAGTACTACATCAAAGTTGTCCATACCTACAACGACAAGGTCAACAAGACCATTCCATCCTTCCAACTGTACCCTCGCCCGCTGCACTAATTCAACAACTGGTAATGCTGTAGAATTAATGACCTTCATTTTCCCTGTATCTCTCTTCCAATGAAGGTTAAGTCGTCTGGCTTCTGGCACCGTTAAGAAGTTATAGGTTGCACCAGAGTCAACCATAGTGTTTTTTACATGCTTTCGATTGATTCAGGCTTTCGCATACATTAGACCCCCTTTTGGACGCCTACTTGTCTCCTCCACTTTCTTCTAGAGGGATGACAAGAATCTTATGGCTCCCACTCTACAATTCTGAAACTCCTCCACTTACTCAGTCTCCTTCTCTGGTTGACTCGACTTGTCACCTAAGCCTGAAGCCAGGGAGGCTTGGAAGACATTGAAGGCTGATTTATTCGGACATTCCCTTGCCCGATGCGACTCTTCGCATACATAGCAACTAATAGAAACAGGCGACGTGTTTGGACTATCACATCTTTGTCAGGTGTCCCTCGTGTCAGATTGGAAAGGCTTGCGGTCTATACCAGGACTTCCATTTCCACTGGCAGCCTTGGAAGAATTCGATCGGCTGTGTTTATCTCTCTTAGGTGAGGCACTTTGGTGATGCCTTGAATCTTGAGGGTCACTAGACAAATCGAACAAGCGTTCAGTTGTGGCATAGGCTGAAGTGAAGTCTTGAACTCTCTGCTCATACAACTTAGTCCTTGCCCACGTCTTCAACCCCTCAACAAAACTGAAGATTTTGTCCTTTTTGGTCATATCGGATATGTCTAACATCAGCCCCGCAAATTGTTTCACATACTCTCGAATGGTTCCAGTGTGCTTCAATTCTTGCAGTTTTCGTCGAGCCAGGATTTTGACATTCTCGAGGAAAAACTGCGAGCAAAGTTCTTTCTTTAAACTGTTCTAAGTATCTACGACGCAACGCCCTTCCTGAATGTCCACGTATCAGAACCTCCACCATAACTTTGCATCTTCACACAGATGCATGGTTGCCAATGTCACTTTGGCTTCTTCGATGATGGTGTTCGTGGCCTTGAAGTATTGTTCCATGTCGAAGATAAAGTTCTCCAAGGCCTTTGCATCTCTTGCCCCACAGAAGGGCTTGGGTTCTGGGACCTTTATCTTGCCGACTGTAATTGATCCTCCAACCGAAGTTTGATTCAACAACGCTTGCATCGCAAGGTTTACCTTCATGTTTACCTCTACGACTTTGTTTCTAACGACATCCAGGGTGGCTTGAACGTCCTCTATTAAGTCATCTATCATCCCAATTATGTCCTTCTGAGAGTTATTCAACTCTATAACTCATCCCTCCATCTGGGTAACAGAGCCTGCGAACAATTACCATGCTCGTAGGTGACGTTTTTGGTTCTCACCACTCCTGATTCTAGTGTGTCAACTCTCGCTGACAACTCGAGTATGGGTAATCCATCTAGACAACTGGATACCACATCAATGGCATCGACTTTCTTGGAAACTTCCTCAAGTCGCTTCTCGAGGAACTGGATGGAACCAGGAACTTCTACCAGGTGAAGCATCTTCTCTTCGATCCCCACCAATCGCTCGTTATGGGTCTTACCTGTCTGCTTCACAGTCGACATCTTTCTGTCTCAACTATCGCTCAACCAATCTTGGCTCTGATACCACTTTGTCACAATTGTAGTGTTTCAATCTTGATACAGACGATTGTGCAGGACTTGTTTCATCTCGAGGAACAAGTCAGCCGATCAAAATCCAAAAGTTACAGATAATGTCAATGTATGTCGTAACCTTCCTTCGCGTTATTGGGAAATTTTGTTTATAAAATGCAAGAAAGAATTAAAAGCATGGAAAACGACATTAAAGAAAGCACTAAAGACTGTCAGTTACAAGGAAAAAGGGTGCTTGCAAAGAGTACAACTAATGCTTCGTCGGGAATTCAACTACCATGCCTCCCCTATAGTACATTTGGGACATTTTCCCTTCTGGCAGGCTTGCATATGAAAATGCCAAAACGTCACTCCCAAGCATATCAACCTAGAATTGAAAACAAATGTCTAGACTACGTACAAGACATAAATATAAGAGAGATTGGGGCTAATCGGAATATACGGCCATAGGCAAACACGCCTTGGACAAGTATGACTGTGACACTATGTAGGAAGGGCTACTTCAGTTTCAACGTCTTAATGTATGGCAATTGGTTCCCAAGCCATCAAATGTGAATGTCATTGGGACAAAATGGATCTTTAAGAATAAAACAGATGAGAATGGTCACATTACTAACAACAAGGCCTGACTAGTGGCTCAAGGATATTCACAGATTGAAAGAGTTGATTTTGATGAAACGTTTGCTCTTGTTGCTAGACTTAAAGCCATACGCTTATTGCTTGGAATTGCATGTGTTCAAAAGATCAAGTTATATCAGATGGATGTCAATAGTGCTTTCTTAAATGGGTACTTAAATGAAGAGTTATATATAGCTCAACACAAGGGTTTTATTGATCTTGAATTTCCACATCACGTATATCGTTTGAATAAAGCATTATATGGACTAAAACAAGCTCCTCGAGCTTGGTATGAAAGGCTTACAGAGTATCTATTGAGCCATGGATATGTTCATGGCTGGTCAGATAGAACTCTCTTTATACATCGTCATGATCAGGACGTTATTGTAGCTCAAATTTATGTTGATGACATTATCTTTGGAGGATTTCCAGCTGCAAGTGTTAATAGTTTTGTTCACATCATGAAATTAGAGTTTGAAATGAGTATGGTTGGAGAGTTATCGTTTTCCTTGGATTGCAAATCAAACAAGAAACAAATGGCATCTTTATTTCTCATGCTAAATACGCGCAGACTATGATTAAGAAGTTTGGTCTTGAAAACTCTCACTCTAAACTCACACCAGCAGCAACACACATAAAACTCACCAAAAGATGTGAGATTGATACTGTTGATTAGAAGATTTACAGAAGTATAATTGGCAGTTTATTGTACCTTACAGCTAGCTGACCTAACATTACATATGTTGTAGGTATGTATGCTCGGTTTCAAGCTTCCCCTCGACACTCTCATATGCAAGCTGCTAAACGAATCATAAAGTATATTCGTGGTACATTTGATTATGGCTTATTTTACTCATTTGATACGAACACTTCTCTTGTTGGATATTGTGATACTGACTGGGCGGGGTGCGTAGATGACAGAAAATCCACGTCTGGAGGGTGTTTCTTCCTGGGAAATAATCTTATTTAATGGTTTAGCAAAAAGGAAAATTCAGTTTCTCTTTCAACAACTGAGGGGGAGTACATAGCAGCTGGGAGTGCTTGCTTTCAACTTCTATTGATGAAGCAAATGTTATGGGAATATGGTTTCACGCAAGATGCCATGGTGCTATATTGAGTGCCATTGATATCTCCAAAAATCCAGTACAACATAGTCGCATTAAACATATTGATATTCGCCATCATTTTATTTGTGATCTGGTGGACGAGAGAGTTATAACTCTTCTGCATGTGCGATCTGATCTTCAAGTAGTAGATATATTCACCAAGCCCCTGGATACTAAGTCATTCGAACATTTAAGGGTAGAATTAGGGGTGTGCAGGCTATCCAAATAGAAATAAAATTTTGGTTTGGTTTGGGCTCGATGCTGTTGAAAGTTGTTATGGCCCAAATTGAGCTCAAATTGTGTTTCTACCCACCGTATTTAATGTTTTGTGTGGTTTGTGATTGGGTGGTGATTTTGGCTGGAGACCCTTCGCTGTTCCTCGTTGAGTCTCAAAGAGAAGTTATAGAGTTTCGTTTCTTCGTGTTTCTTAGTTGTAAGTTTGGTTCATCTTGTTCATTGGTTGCTAAGCTCTCTTATCCCACAATGGTGAGCACTCGACGTGGTTATTACAAGGAACCTTATGATTTTGCTCATAAGACCCTTGTTCGAACCAACATGCACAGAGTATGAATGCACGGGACGAGGATTAAAAGTGTGTTGCCTCATCGTCCATACGCAAGGCTTGAAAATCAAGGTAAAATTCCTCTCACGATCACTTCTGATAGTTCTTCTTCTCTTCATGATGAACTGGTATCCATGGCTTTGAGTTTGTCGTCTGATCATGATTCCCAGGATGACGTTCCCTTGGCCGAGTTATTGCATGCCAAGTCTCTTTCCACTCTAAATGTGGAGCCATCTTCTGTTGCAGGTCCTGGTGTGACTTCCTCCACTGATCAAAACCCTATGCCTGATCAGTCTCCACCTCACTTGTCCGAGTCATGTACAGGCACTTTGGTGTATGCTCCTAGCACTCATTCATCTTCCTCTACATTCACTCGAGGCAGTCCATCTTCCTCTCCTGCACCGGCTCCTACTCATGCTTCTGTTTCTGAGTCAGCACATTCTATGCCTTCACTGGGTTCACAAGCTGACTTTGTACCCCCTCCTCCACCGTCTAAAGCCCCTAAACTTCGAGGGGTTACATTAAAATAGGGCATCGTCGTCTTCCACACAATGTTCCCTCAGTTTCCATCGACGGTATCTCCTTTCATCATGAAAAGAATGTTCAGCATTGGAAGTATGTTGTACAATGTCGTTTGGCAGATGAAGTTAACGTGTCTGATCAACATCAGTCCTATATGGCTGTTATGGAGTTGGTTTCTCAGGCTGGCCTCTCGCGTACCATCCTGGATGTGGGTCTATTTTGTCCTCGATTGATCAGAGAAGTTATTACAAATATTCCTTCTGACTTTGATGATCCAAGCAATCCTGATTATCAAGTTGTTCATGTTCGTGGTCATCGTATTGTGCTATCCCCTTCAGTGATCAATTAGTTTCTTAATCGTTCTTCGTCTGAGGAGACTGCTCAGCCTGCCCCTTCTATGAGTACTTTGGCCTCTATATTAACAGGTGGTTCTCTGTCGATTTGGCCTGCTGCTGATATTCCCTGCTGCTGCTTTGAGTGTGAAGTATGCCATTTTGCATAAAATTGGTATTGCCAATTGGATCCCTTCGTCTCATGCCTCTAGTGTATCTGTTCCGTTAGCCACATTTTTGTTTCAGATTGGCATAGGGGTCGTGGTTGATGTTGGGTTGTTTTTATATAATCAACTTCTTTGACATGTGGGCATGTTTGGCATCAAAATTCTGATTGCTTTGCCTCGGTTCTTTTCTAGTCTCATTCTTCATTTACATCTTGACATCCTTGGTCCTTTGGATGCTCCTGGCCCTCTTCTGCATACTATTTCTCTCAGTTATCAGCTCTTTTAAGGGTCTCATATGGCGGACATTGAATTCACTCGATGTCCTTCCCGTTCAGCTAATCTGTTTTCTGATTGTCCTGGACCATCTGGGCCTTCTGACATGTCACGCTCGGATGTTGCTAATGTTTTAACTTCCCCTAAGGCTGATTTTCGAGCATTGGGTTCGTCCATCTCTTTGTTAAAGGAGCGTAAAATTGAGATTGATACCCTCATTCGTTATTTGCAGACGTTGCCCTCCTCTCCTCCAACTGCTTCTTAGTTCTGGTTCATTCTTTTTGTGCTTAAAAGGTGGATTTGGTTGTTGGGTATTTTGTTTGGGGGCAGTTGCTTTTTGACAGGTGTTTTTTATAGTGAACGTTGTTGTAGGGCTCAGTTGTTTGTATGTTTTAGGTCTGTTCCTCAGTTGTTAGGCTGTGTACTTCCTGTACTTCTCTGATATTATCTCTTAGTAAATGATAATGTGGATGGATGTGTGTTTGACTCTGTGTTTGGCTTCTGGTATAGCTTTAGTTCTGAGTAAATGACATTGTGGATGGACGTGTGTTTGATTCTATGTTTTTTTTTTTTTTGGCTTTTGGTATATCTTTGCACTGGTTATCCTGGGGTGTGTTGTTTTACTTCTGTCTTCTGCTGTTAAAGATGTCCTGTGGTTTTACTTGATCAGAAAAAGAATGACCCTGGTGATTGACAAAAAGGGGGAGTTTGTTGAGTATATATTTTTGTCAATTAAATACTGTTTTTGGAAACTATTTATTAACCAACCAAATCTTTCTAAGATATAGGAAGTTATGGTTGTTGGAGGTTTCCTTTAAAAAAAAGGAATCTGTGATTTTATTGGAAAAGATCCTTGGGAACGATATATATTTGGATCTTCTTGCTCTTTTGGCTTTTTACGGAAGATAGATCGTAAGTGTTCGAGACCATTGAAGCATTTGTGAAAGCAAGTCATCCGTGATCAGGTGACTATTGTTTTATTATGACTTAATATAGTTGCCCATGAAGTTACTGTGCATGAATTGAGCACAGTGTGAAGAGAAGGAATATCTACAGAGAACTTCGAGTTGAGGGATCAATTCAATAATTCAGGGGGAGCCTAAGATTATCTCTACAAGATTCATGTGATATTCACGGGGAGCCTGAAGTTTGTAATAGCTACTGTATTAACTATTGTCTATATAACTAGTGAGCTTTGTTACTGATTATGAATCTGAATAATATTCCTGATCTGAGCTAAGAGGCTCTCCAGACGTAGACACGTTTGCCGAACTGGGTTACCAAAGTGCTGTGCAGTTTATTTCTGTTTGCCTTTAGTTAAACCTGTGGTTAAATGCATGTGGTATAGCTAAAGAATATCTTAACAGTATTGTTTTTCAATTGATATCAGAGCGGTTTTGATACTTATGGACACACAAAGAGAAGGTACTCCAAGTACTTAACCTCCAATCCTAGATGGAAAGAATTACTCATATTGGAAGATCCGTATGATATCATTTCAGAAATCCCTGGATTCAAAGGCTTGGAGAGCAGTGAAAGTGGGGTGGACTCCACCTATGATAACTGTTGATGGAAAGTTTGTACCAAAACCTGAGGAAACCTGGACAGAAGCAGAAGTACAGGTGTCTCTAGTTAATGCTAAAGCTCTAAATGCCATCTACAATGGAGTAGATTTGAATATGTTCAAATTGATCAATTCATGTGTCTCTGCTCAAGATGCGTGGAAAAGACTCGAAGTAGCGTTTGAAGGAACATCCAAAGTAAAGACATCTTGGCTTCTACTATTGACCACCAACGATGGAAGAAGAGAACATAATTGAGTACAACGTACGTGTTTTGGAAATTGCAAATGAATCATTCAATTTAGTTGAAGAAATATCTGAAGCTACGTTAGTCCGAAAAGTTCTGAGATCTCTTCCCAGAGATTCGATATGAAAGTTATTGCTATTGAAGAAGTACATGATGTGTCTACACTCTCCCTCGATGAACTGTTTGATTCTCTCCTTACATTCGAAATTACTTTGGTTGATCGTGTAGAAAGTAAGGGTAAAGGACTTGGGTTTCAATCCGTTCAGGAAGATGATCTCATTGAAAAAGGGAAAGCCTCTAATGAGTAGATTAATAAGTCAATCACTCTGCTTACTAATAAATTCTCGAATGTAATTAAAAAAATGAATAGCTCCAGCAATCCTAGTTCTCATAATTGATCTCTGAATAATTTTAAGCGACAAGAATTTGATCGGTCTAACACTAGAGAATCTAAATGTTCATCTGACAGAGATAGCAGGTAATTCAAATGTCGAGAATGTGGAGGTTACAGTCACTATCAGGTCGAATGTCCAACTTATCTGAGGAGGCAGAAGAAGAGTTTTGGAGCAACATTATCAGATGAGGATTCAGAAGGTATGGTTGAAGAAGAAGAGTTTGCAAGTGCTTTTCTCAGCATCGCCTCAAACTGTAAAGGAGAGTGTGAATATCAAACGGGTGCTGACATAAATCATTTGGCTACTGAAAACATGTCATATAAAAAAATAAAATCATTATGGGAAGAGGATACTACAGTCAGGGCTGTTCAAAAAGAGAAAATTCAAGAATTAATGGTTGAGAATGAGAGACTATTGTCAGTAATCTCGATTCTAAAGCAAAAACTCAAGGAATCCCAAACAAACTATGATCAGCTGGAAAAGTCAGTGAAGATGTTAAATTCTAGTACTGAATGTCTCGAACACATATTGACTCTGGGAAAAATTGGCTCTGGTAAGGAAGGCCTAGGCTATAGTGGTTCAATAAATCAGAAGAACCATGACACCAAAACTGTGTTGTCCAAGCAAGATCAGGTATAACCAGAGAGATGTGGGGTTCTTAAAGGGGCAGTAAATGTCGTTCATTCTCAAAATCATGGATTTGTCATTTCTGTGGTAAGAAAGGGCGTATTAAACCTTTTTGCTATGCAATGATGAATAAAAGTAGTTATAAATGGAGGATAGCCCCGAGTTTTGATAATGAGAAAAGTCAAAAGACGGCCTATGAGAACTAAAGAAGACACATTGCAACAAAGCTTTGGATGGTTAAACAACAGTCGGAGAAATGTAATATAGCATTTTACATCAGTACAAATATCTCAAGAAGACTGGTTTTTTTATAGTGGATGTTCCAGGCATATGACGGGAAATCTCTCTTACTTCACTAACTCTGTTGATTGTTCCTCTGGTCATGTGATATTTGGGGATTGAGCCAAGGGAAGAATTCTTGCTAAGGGTGATGTGGCTGGACAATATCTTCCTAAAGAGATGTGCGGTATGTTGAAGGGCTCACAGCAAATCTGATAAGCATAAGCCAATTATGCGATCAAGGCTATTCTGTAAATTTCAGTAAGGAAACCTGTGTTGTGTCAGATGAATAGTGCAAAGAAGTCATGCGAGGTATCAGACAGACAGATAACTGTTATCACTGGTGCTCTAATCAACCTGAAGTATGTCAAGTCTCAAGAGATGAACAAACTCAGTTGTGGCACAAAAATTGGGTCATGCTAGTCAAAGTTCTCTTGATAAGGTGCTTAAACATGATGTTATTTTAGGTCTTCCAGCTTTGAATGTTAAAGGACAGTTATTTTGTGGAGATTGTCATCAAGGTAAACAGACCCGGGCTTCACATAAAAGTTATAGAGAATGCTACACTAACAAAGTTCGTGAGTTACTCCATGTGGATCTCATGAGACCAATGCAAACTGAAAGTTTAGGTAAAAAGAAGTATGTGTTAGTTTGTGTGGATGATTATTCTCGATTCACGTGGATCCGATTCTTGAAAAGCAAGTCTGAATTGCCAAAAATTATCATAAGACTGTGCTAAAATTTACAGCGAGAGCAAGGGATAAATATTATAAGGCTACAGAGTGATCATGGCAAAGAGTTTGAAAATTCTGAAATAGATGTTTTATGTGAAAGTGAGGGCATTAGTCATGAATTTTCAGCTCCGTTAACTCCTCAACAAAATGGAGTTGTTGAAAGAAAAAATCATACGCTTCATGAGATGGCTCGAGTTATGTTGCATGCCAAAAATCTTCCTTTGAGTTTCTGGGCTAAAGCATACGGCTTGTCATATTCACAATAGAGTGACAATTCGTATTGGATCTACTGTAATACTGTATGAATTATGGAAAGGCAAAAAAACAAATGTAAAGTACTTCCATATCTTTGGATGTGTCTGCTATATCCTTGCAAATCGAGAGTACCATAGGAAGCTTGATGCCAAATCAGACAAACAAATTTTTCTGGGCTATTCGCTAAACAGTCGAGCATATCGAGCATTAAACAATCATACAAGGCCTGTTATGGAAACAATCAATATTGTTGTTAATGATGATGAGAAGGAGATAAGAGTGACTTTTGCAGTCTAATATGAGGAGGATACTAGTTCTACTTAGACAGATAATGAACAAATCAACTCTGCAAATGATCCTGATGCTGGTAGTATTGTCATGACTGATGGAACTATTGATATCATTGATGCCAGTTTCCCTAATGATTCTTATGAGTCTCTTGGCCACCAGATAGGACCTTCCTCTCGAGTGGTAAAGAATCATCTAACCAGTGGTATTTTAGAGATGTTCGAAGTGGAGTAACAACCAGAAAAAAGGATCGAATTGACTGTGCAAAGTTAATTGATAATGTTTACTATACATCTTCCATTGAACTAGGGACAATATCTGAAGCTCTTGAAGATGAATTCTGGATTGGTGCTATGTGTCACAATCATAGCATTTCAACCTTGATACGGACGATTGTGCGGCACTTGTTCTATCTCGAGGAACAAGTCAGTCAATCAAAATCTGAAATTTGCAGATAATGTCAACGTATGTCGTAACCTTCCTTCGCGTTCTTGGGAAATTTTGTTTATAAAACGCAAGAAAGAATTAAAA
>JBBPDI010104913.1:0-10210 GCA_037974545.1 Cucumis variabilis
AAGTCAACCTTCACACATTTTGAAAGTTTGAATTAAAATGAAAGCTACCCAAAAAAATACAAAAGAGAAACAAAATCGAACTTCAAAAATTGAATTTTGAATTCAATATTTAAATGTTGTGCTTCACATCTTTTAATGTAGGCCCATTCAATATGTGAGAGTTTGCTATCACAAATATAATTGATATTAGTGTGACATAACAAATAATAATAATAATAATAATAATCAATACCATAATGGATGATAGAAATGTCACATAGAACGAACAACGGCAAAATTTGACCTTAATTTAATTTACAATTGACAAAGAATGTAATGGATGAGAACATCTAATATTTGTGTGCTATTTATAATATTAGGGCAAATTTTGACATTAAGGGTTATTATACATTTATTATTTGCTTTCAAATGGAAATGGCATATAGATAGAGAGAATAAATTTCTTGCATCATCATTCATCACACTAATCAAATCATCGTTTACGTAATAGTTGTTAATACCAATACAATTACTATATATTTCAAAGGTACAACTAAAAAATTATCGAACAACAACGCTTTGTGAATAAAATGTCTATTAGAATCTCATATGTGCTCTCTACCATACCATACTCTCGCCACATGTCTGAAATAATGGGAGCGTCAACGTTTTTAAAATGGTTAGTTTTAAAATAAAATAAGAGTCATTACTAATCTTTTTTACGGTGTGATGGAACACCATAATAAAGTAAATAATTTTTAAATAAAATCATTAAAAAAAATGGTTTGCGAAAACTATAGCTGAGTTCGAGAGTCATTTGTGTGTGAAGAATGTGTTAGCACCCCAAAACACTCATTTAGAAAACGGTGGCTAAATTTTAAATCTTGAATTGAAAATATTCTTTAATTTTTTTTAAAAAAATAATGTCTTGTTTTACCCCTCATTATTCTAATATTTTAAGCAATAATCTCATAAAATAAGAGGAGAGTATTCCATCAATTAGACTATATAAAAGAAAATTTTCTCACCTCAAGAATTTCTCAAAATCTGTCATAGAAATAGCCTTCATAAAGACATGTTTTTTTAAAAAACATTAATTGCAATTATTTTTTGTTATGATCAAATCTTGGACTACCAAAGATGTGATCTCTCACCTCAAGAATTCTAGAAAATTGAATTTTCAAATTTTCTAGATTCTATCCTAGGATTTTGTTTAAGGAAAACGGTATAAGTTATTAGAAAATATTAATTAAAAAACCTTATGAAATCATATATTAAATTTTAAACTTATGAAAAAAACATAAAAGAATATATAACTTTAAAGAAAAAATTTCTAAATGTTTAAAAAAGAGTCTTTATTTTAAAACATAGAAAATTTTAAATTGGAACGATTTTAAAACATTAAAAATTTTAATTAGAAAGAGTTGAAAATTTTAAATAGAAAACAAAATAAGAAAATTGGATAAGTAAAAACAAAAGTAAAAAAAACATCGTAATAAATTATACAAACACAAAATAACATATTGAGATTTTCTTAAAAACATATTAGAGATCGATCTCGAACTCTCAATGAATCAACTCCTCACCTCAAGAATTATAAGAAATCAGACTCTCAAATTTCTTAGATTTCGTCGTAAGATGTTTTTTTTAAAAAAATAAATAAATTAAATATTAAAAAAATAAACAACTAATCAAAAATATATTAAGTGAATCCTAAAGCAACTGACAAACATTTTAATAAACATGTATGAAAATGTAAAATAAACAATAATCTATAAGTAAAATAAAAATATGAAACAAAATTACTTAAAAAAAATAAGAAGAAAGTAAGGACACAAATCATGACTAAAATAAATAAACAAGTTATTAATTAAATGTACATAAACAAATAAATGTATTATAAGAGAGAAAAAAAAGTAAAAATAAGATAAGAAAAAAATTATAAGAAAAGAAAAATAAAGAACAAGAAAGATAGATCAGTATGGAGAAAAAAATATTGTATTAAATAGCATATAAAATGAGAAAATATTGAAGAAGCAACAATGAATGCTATAAAAAGAAAAAAATAATTAAATAAATAAAATACTAAAAAATTAAAAATAAAGATATAATATATCAGGAATAAAACTTAAGAATAAAATTAACAAAGGAAAGACATGATAATAAATAAAAATAAGATAAACAACAAGGTATGAAAAAATATTTTTATATATATAAGAGAAACTCACATGACAATAAATAAATAATTATAAAAAGAAGAAAATTAAAGAAACAAAGAATAATAAGTAATTATTTAAACATTTAGTCTTTCTTTTTATTTTCACATTTTTATGAAAATATGGAGAAAGATAAATAAAATAACGAGAATGAAAAAATAAAGAAGTTTGAAGAAAAATAAATAAAATAAGAAGAAAAAAAAAAAGAAAAGAAAGAAATATTGAAATTCAAACACACTAAACTCACTTGTTCAAAGTGTGGACCATTAGAACCATAGTTCGTTGTACACTTCTAACTAGATTTGAATTTTTCTTGTATGATGAATTTTTGGTATTGTAGAGAGCTTTTGTGAGAAAGGTGAAGATTTAGAAGATTGCTAGAAAATAAAATATGATGGATGTTGTAAATCTTTTGTTTTTTTTTTTTTCTTTTCTTAAGAAGAGATGATCAGATGAAGGTTAAGAGGAGCTGCAGGCTATATTGAGCTTAGAGTTTTTTTTTTTTTTCTTTTTTTGTGGCCTTTTCTTTTGTTGTTTTGTGTTCCCTATGATGAAGAAGAAGAAATTATTTATAGTAAAAAAAGCTCATTCAAATAGCTAAAAATTCAAAATGACTAGATTAATATAAAAATTTATCTAGCAATTAAATTAATTTTAAATAAGGTTGGATAAAATTAGATGGTTACACATACGATTGTTGAATTAAAAAGAATCATATTATTGTATATGTTTTCTGTTTATAAATTATGAATTGTATGAGTAAATAACTAGTTGAACATATTACATCATCAACTAACCTTTGTTTAGTACAATTGTAGATAGAATGATAGTTGGTTCAGTTTTATCGGTTTTAAAACTGACCAACAAAACTAAATCAATTGATTTAACAAAGAAGGATCCAAATCAATGTGTTTAAAGAATAAAACCAATAAATTGGTTTTATTTGGATCGGTTTCATTTTCGGTTTTTGAAATTTTCTTTTTTCTTTCGATTTCTTTTTCATTTCCATTTTGTTTTCAATTGGTCGATCACTTCTGCTAATTTTAAATTAAAATTGGGTATCTTTTTTTAATAAATTAAAATTTGACCAATTTTTATAGTGTCTAAGTAAAAAGTAAGAGATTTTTTTTTAAAAAAATATAACAAACTGTCAAAATATTTACACAATATACAACAATTTTGAAAACAAAAAACCTACAATGAAAAATATAAAAAATGTCGCAATCAACACGCGATTCATTGGTCACACGCGCGTATGTAATTCTTCTTCTAAACGATCATGATGCGTGATCGTGTAGAAAATGATACATGTAATCGGTAGTTCTTTTTAATGATGGAAAAATACTTCAAATCTAAATGATCATTTTGACTAGGTAAGTGATCGTTTATATCATATCAAAATGATATTTAAACGAGGAAAATGAGTTGTAAGATAAAGGAAGAGAAAATGAATAAAAATAAATTAAAAAAAACTATTGAGAATATGAATAAATCAAAAAAAAAAAAGTGATGAATCGTCTACAATATCAAGGACAAATCTTTCGTGAAAAATTTATACTGGCTTCATGAGTTTTTTTTTTGTTACACATGTTTTAAATATTTTTTGTTTTTTGTATTTTTTTATATTTATGAAAATTAATCTAAAAACCATTTTTTTTCTTAGTAAGTAAAAAAAAAAAAATCTTAATGTTCGTAAAAGAAACATATTTTTTTCTTAGTGTCTAAGTAAAAGACATACACTCTACATAATAAATGTTTCTTTTTTTCCTACACAAAAAATATACATGCAAATCATAATTAAAGTGGTAAAAGATACTTTAATGAAGAGCACTTTTATGGTTTTATTTTTTGATTGGTTTTTCTAATAAAAAACTGATGTAAACCGATATTTTTTTATTTTCTCCAAATATAAAATGACTAAAATATGTTAAAATTGTATATTTTAAATATTTTAAACAATTTTGTAGATTTTTAAAATATATATTTTACTATATTTGATAATTTTTTTAAATTTTGAAAATAAAGCTTGCAAGCATTCTTTTTACTTTTTACCATTGTGGTAAAGAAAACCACATTAAGTTTTTTTTTAAGACTTTTTAAAATTTGGATAAAATTTCAACTAAAAAATTGAGAGAAAGTAAGATTAATTAATATTTGGGATGTTTTCAAATATGATTAGATGAGTCAAATTATTTATAAATTTAGTAAAAAATAATTTCTGTCTATTTGCTCTATACAATAATATTTTAAATAATTTTTTAAAAACAATTACCCTTAAATTCATAGTTTGACAATTTTGAGTTATTTTTCAACATTTTTATATTCTTATTGTAGGCAAATTTTAAATTTTAAATTTTAAAATGTAAAATTATATTAGATAGATATGTTTCTTTAAAAATATATAAATACAAAATGTCAAGTTACAAACTCAACCATTTTATTAAAAAAAAAATTAAACAATGTAGCATATATTATAAATTGTATAACACTGCAAAGTAAAAATTGAACCATTTTTATTTAACATAAAACACATACATAAATAAATCAATAAACATTTTCAATTTTTTATTTATCTGTCTAAATAAATTCACATTTTTATTGAATTATTTGTGTTTTAAATTTATGTTTTCTTATTGTCTACTAAATTACCCTTTAAATTTAAACTATTTTCAATTTATAGAAAACTAAATTTACAATTAAATTACCTAAAATAAAATAAAATTTATATTCGTGTTTGTGTATATTAAGGAGGGATTTGTTAGCCAACAAGAACTTAGTTCAACTGGTACCTATATGTACCTGTGCATTTATTGCAATACCTATATAAAAACATAAATAATTTATTTAAATTATTTTTATTATATTTAAAACTTTTAAAAAATAGACTTTGAAATTTTAATCGTTGAAAATCAATTTTATATTACACTCTAAAATGCAACTTTTATATCATCTAAATTAATCTTAAATCAATAAAAACAGGGTTAAAAGTGTTTCTTGAAAATATCAAAATCATTTTTAGCCTTTCCCTAACAAAAACCTATGTAAAGTAAGAAACTTCATTTTGATTTAAATTATTACCTGTGTACTTTGAAGTTTTAAGTTTTGTTTTCTCAAGTTTTTAAATTTATATTAATTCTGACCTTGATTTTTTTCACTAAATTATTCTCTTTTTCAGTTACTGTTGTTACTTATAATAATAATTAAACAGAATTTCACTCATTTTATGATGAAAATTAATTTTAAAAAAAGCTTACATTGTAATTATTTTAAATTAATAAATTTAAATTAACGTTAACACCAAACACTAAAGTGAATATAACATAAAACTTAAGATAAAAGCACAAAATATCACAACCAGTAGACCAATAAAGAAAACTAATTAATACAAAACTCAAAATTAATTAAAAGATAAAAATAATTACATAACTTATGAAATTTAAATTAAAATTTATTTGAAAATTTAGTAACCAAAACACTATTTTTTGCTTTAACTTCAATACATAAGCCTGATTATACCTAATTCTGTCAATCATTGAAAAGCTCCATCAAACATAGATTAAATATTGATTATATATATACATATATGAAGATATAACTAAAACATGAAAATCTCTATATATAAACCAGTTAATAAAATTAGTAATAATTAGAAAAAAGAAATAATCATTTTAGAGAAAAACACATGCAACAAAATATTAGAACAAATATTTATCAGGTGTTTAACAAGGAATCCCTCCCAAATATCTATTTTTTTCCTCTATTTTTTTGTTCCTTTTTACTATCTATTTTTCACTCCATCGTTCTTTTTGTTTTTTATTTTTTTTTAAATACTTTGAATATTTTTTCAATACATTCATATACATTTAAATATAGGGATTTGCAAATATTTCTCTCTTAGCCAATCTACTTCACTTTAACATCTGTAAAAAAAATTATAAGGATGCGATCAACGAAGAACATGATCGTTCGGTTCGTGAATTAAAGATGAAAGAAGATCATGATCGAATTGCACATTTTTTTGTCTAGTTGATATTATATTGTCTCAAAAAAATTATTTTATCTTATTTATATTTTATTGTTGGCGAAATCAATTTTTTTTATGGTTATGTATTTACATTTCAAGATATTTCTGTTTCTAAAATTGAATTGTCAAAAAAAATATAAAAAAAATAAAATTAATGTTTAGTTTTAGTAACTACAAAAATTAATAATTAATAATGTGAAGATAACGTATATTTATTTATGAAATTAGTTCATAAAATTTAATCTTTTTTTTTTATAAAGAAGTGAAAGCAAAGCGGCGTAATTTGACTGAATATGTTTGGTTTACACTAAATTAATTTATTCCATTTGAGTGTAATAATAGTAATAGAGTGAGAGAGTGCCACAGCCACCAGCAATATTTTGAATTGAGTTAGGGTTTGAATTTGAAAGCCAACACGGTTTGTTTGAGATTCCACATTTCAGTGTGCGTTTCCGTATCCCTAAAAAAGCGAAAAGAACAAATATGATTGCATTTTCCTGGAAGATTCGAAAATTCTCAACCGTCCATCATCATTCCCTAACTATCAGCCGTCCAAATATTTTCTTTTCTACTTTCCACGTAAGCCTATGACACATTTCAACCCAACACTATGTGACTCTGACTCACATCATTATATGCTTTTTTTCCTTTTCTTTCTTGATAAAATTCCATCTCAAAATATAATCAAAATTCAGATAGAAATCTATAAATAAAATCGTATGATCATCTACAATACTTATTCATTCAATCCATCAACATCTTTACAACAAACTATTACTTCACAAAACTATACATACTCAACATAAATTGTTTGTGTGAGAATATTGAGGTAACAATATGTTATTTGTTTGGCCAAACGATCACATATGGAAATATTAATTAAGTTTTATGTATTAATGATCGCCTACGTACATTTTGGTCTTTATGTATATAAATCAATTTTCGTTATTTATATTAATTAATTAACTTCAAATTTGGGTTTTATTAGGAGGATGGAAAAGTAATTTGTAATAATATTCTCAAAAAGCAAGGCTCGAAAATTATCTAAAAATAAGATACTAAATTCATCATATATAATAAATATTCGAAAGTATAACATAATATAAAAATTAGTAATTTTTAAAAAATCTTATTTTAAAATAATCCAAATAGTTCTGTTTTAAGATCTTCTATAAAAGGATTTTAGAAACAATTTAAACACACAAAAAAAAATTATTATAGAAACTGACGTTGTTATAACATAAAATTTTAAAACTATCTTGTAGATTTTTTCTAAGTTTTGTTATTTATTTGTAGTAATTTCAGTTATATATATATATATATATATATATATAATTTTTAAATTTTGGCTAAAATTTTAATAAAACCCATAAATAGACGTATGGATGAAAACGAAAATGTTTTAAGAGGAAGAAGTGATTTATAAGCTCAATTTTCATTCAACACGTTTGATTTTTTTTATTGAAAATTTAATTTAATTAAATATAATTCATAAGTAAACTAATGATAATTTGGTGTCAATTAATTTTTTATTACCTATCACTAGTTTTATGATTTATAAATATAGTTTCAAACATTTTAAACAATTTACTTAAATTAGAATCTAATTTATGAATTTGTTACCAAACACTTATCTAAAAACATGAAATATAAAACTCTAACTTTTATTGAATTTTTTGTTTACAAGTTTCCTACTCAACATGTTCTTAATTTTCTAACTTCAAACTTAAATGGTATTATATTTTTAAATAGTAATTGACATGTATTTATTTCACCAAATAGAGAGATGATTCAAATCCTTTATATCACCATTTATTGTACCCAAAAAATTTATTTTTAGAGGAAGTTGATCATAAATTTTCTAAAGAATACTGAAAGAGAAAAAAAAAATCATCGAAAACAGAAAATTAAAAACCCTAAATAATTATGGACCAAACTTTTCTATTATTGGGTTTCTCCTCTCTCATGTTAGAATATCCTAGAAATGGAGTGAGAAGCATATGCCCCCACATGAACTCTCATTACAAGACAATTGAATATAAGCAAAGACAAGATTAGAGACAAAAACAATGAGATAGATTTTGATGTTGTTAATTATAATGTGTTGATGCAAAGTTCTCTAACAACTATCCAACATATTTTGTTGCTCAATGGATTTGGCCAAAAAAGCAAAAGAAAGAACCACCCCCACATACTTAATTAAGACAACATCAAAACAATAAAGTTTTGTTGTTCAAGAGTTTTTTCTTAGGGTTTTTTTTTATTTTTTCTCAATATTAATTATTAATTATATATATATTGATCTTTCTTAATTATTGCATAAAACATGTGTGTTCAAAAATCTAATTTTGACTTAGAGATAGTGATTTCCCTCTTGTACTTGACTTTCAAATAATCAATGATAGTCATACAGATGCCATACCAAGAAATTTCCCTCTTTAAAATGTTCCTATCTAGTGAAAAAAAATCTCTCAGCTGTTGTTTTATCATTGCTGATCACTTTTGATTTTTTCTGTCACCTTTTACCTACCCCTAATTTTAATTGTTTGAGTAATTGAACTAAAATTACATTTTGGTTTCGATGGAATCAATTTTAACCTAAACTTATTTTAAAGAATATATGTAATGGTTGAACAAAGCTTAGTTTTTTTTTTAATAAAATATTATAAATAAAGAGAATAAGACTAGAACATATCAATTAGGTTGACACCTCCTTAACACGCTCGTATGATGATCCAATAAAACAAAAAAGAAGTTGCAATAATACTACTTCACAATAAGACAATACAATTTATAAACTATACTTTTTTCCTTTTTAATTAATTAATTAATTAATTAATTACTTTTTTTTGTGTGGGAGGGGAACTCTTAAGATTCCAAAAAAAAAAAAATCACAAGGCTTTGAATATGTTTGGGACAAAAAGTGAGTTATTATATTCCTAGGTTATTATAGCTTTATTAGAATAGTTTGTATTTTGGCCGTAGATTATTTTAGTTTGTGTCATAATATTATGTGTTTGATGTGTATACTTTTTTTAGTTTAATAAAAAAAATAAAGAGGAATTTGAAAAAATAGCAAATTTTACAAAATATTTACAACCTATAACATTCTATCACTGATAGTCATTGATATGTTATAGTGATAGAAGACTATTAGTGATAGAATTCAAAATTTTGTTATAGCTGATAAATATTTTAATTTATTTTACTATTTTTAAAAATGCTTCAATATTAAACACTAAAAAAATTATGAACGTCAAATCATGTTAATAAAAAACTTTTAAATAGTGTTTACATATAGCAATTAGTGATTATTATATTCTTAGGTAAGAATTCTTACCGAATGACCAAACCATTCCAACAAAAAAGGGAGCCTCAAGAATCTAATTTGGGTCCACACCATTTTTTTAGAAAAGAAATAAACAACTCTCTTTTTCCCTTTAACCTCTTAACTTATTTCTTACGTGTGTGTGTGTGTTTTCTCAAATAAAATATAGAAAACAAAACAAAGAAATGTGTTTTGCTTAAAATGACAAAACCAACCCACCAAAAAAGGGGATATTTATAATTTATAATTTATAATACACTCTGCATTATCTACTTTTTGTTGTTAATTTTTAATGTTTCATCAAATTCTTTTACTAAATAATAAAAATAAGTCAAAAATAATAAATTTGACAAAATATTAATAAAATTTTCAGATTTTATCAATAATAAATATTGATAGCCAATAATAAAAGTTTATTAATTTTTATCATCGATAGAATTTAAAATTTTACTATAATTTATAAATATTTTGATTTATTTTATTATTTTTAAAAATATCTCTTATTTAAGTAAATTAAAAAAAAAAACATTAACTGAGGACAAAATCGTGAACATGCATGTCTGACATTTATTTACTCATCGGTGAAAACACTTAGGGTGTGTTTGGGCCCCAAACTATCACTGTGGGCTTGGGTTATAATAACCCAACCCACGTTTGGGGCCC
>JBBPDI010104927.1:0-10209 GCA_037974545.1 Cucumis variabilis
GATGGAAAAAATATTATGGTTGCTTTTTGTATTATTTGTTTTGCCTATCGGATGTTCCTGTAGGGATACTTGTGTTATATATTATATCTGCACTAACAAGTTTTGTAGTCGAAACTCTGTTGTTACAACCCAATATAGTTATATACTTTAGAATTTTAATCTTACTATTTTTTAATGAAGTTCAGTCGGTAGAGTTTTCTTCATTCAATTTATGTACTCTCTTCTATGTGCTACCTTGGTTGTGGCAAAAAAATGTGTTACAAACCTCGAATATGGTTTCAAATAGTGTGTTAAAGAATCACTTGTTATTCATTTGTAGTTTCTGTAAAACAATATTTATGATTCTAGATATTTTTGACATCTACAAGTTTTAAATATTACAAAAGGACATTGTTTTCTGATGAAGTTTATTATTATTGTCATTATTTCCTTTGTTACTCCAGAATCTATATATGAATCATCCTATAACAATACTTAAGATGTTGATAATGTTGGTGGATGACTCAGGACATACCTAAGGAGTACATTGTTGTTGTAACTGTGTGATGCACAACCATAATAATTATTTTGGAGTTTGAAATTTGAATTAAAAAATTTTTTTAATGGCGTTTTAAATAAACTCTTCATACTTGGTTTTGTAGTTATCAGAGTGGGTGGAGGCAAATGCATCTTGACTTCATCGAAAGAGATTATGCTTCTTGCATTAACTTGATAGCGAAGGGTACATGGCTTACCAAAGTCTGAACTATACGTTGAGACAATACCTAAATCTTTCAGAGGTGAGACAATCTACCACACTATTGGTTAATTGGTTAATACTTTTGCTTCATTTATTGACACAAAGGTCACCATTCCAATTTGAAATATGGTTAAAGTTTGATTGATTTGTATAGAAGGTCAATTGAGTATTTTATGCTTGAAATATATATTCTTATGGTATGTATGTCATTGCTAAAGGAAATTGGTGGATGATGGAATAGCGGAATTAAAGATTCAATGTTTATGGAAATTGAAGGATTTTAAATGCAGTGTCAGTCTATCCGCCCAATATCTAACAATAAAAATTGTCTCCCCCTTTGAGCAAAAAAATAATTTAGGAAGACGAAGGTGCAACATTCCGAGATGAAGAAGCAAGAGACTTCAGTTAGCGAATGAGTGCATCAATTTCCACTTTTCTATTTGTAAGCAATGAAATAAACGTGCTCAAAGCTCGAGATTCAGTAGATAGAGAGTTTAAAACATGAGAAATGTCACCAGCAGCCATATCAACACCCACACAAGAGGCAGAAGCATTAATCGCAAAGGGATTAGTAGGATGATTGGGGTGACTAGTGTACTCAATATCGAAGACATGTGAGCCTTGAAACAATTTATAGCTTAGCGATAGCGTGCGAGGGCGTGGGCCAGGAGCATCGAAGTCACTTATAATATCATGATGCATATGGATAACCAGACTGGAGAAGAAGCGAGGCAGAGCAATCAGAATTTTGACCCTAAAGGTACCAACATGACGTAGAAGCTGATTGTAGATGAACAACCCAACATCAACCGTAGAGCCTGTCCCAATCTAAAACAAGAACGTAGTTAAAACAACTGATACACTGGAGGCATGAGACGAGGAAAACTAATTCCCAGTATCAATCTTGTGAAGAATTGGGTATTTGACACTTAAGGAGGTAGCATGGATACCCGTCATGGGCCAAACAGTCAGTGAACCACCTATCAATACAGAAGTTGGAGTTATAGTAGAAGGATAGGTCAGGCAGTATCCAACGATGTTGATAGACCAAGAAATGCATTGATCATTGAGGGGGAAATTACAATCTGACGACCGTGCACATGAACGTAGTGATAGTCAGTGCTACTAGGATCATCAAAATTTGAAGGTAGATTGACAATAACTTCCTGAATAAGTCTGGGATAGATGGGTCCAACATTCAAGATGGTATGAAAAAGACCAGACTGGCTAATAAAGTCCATAATATGGACTGATGCTTATCAGACACATTTACTTCATCAACCAGACGTCATTGAACAACATACTTCCATCGCTGAGCATTTTCCTCATGATGAAAGGATATACCATCAATGGGAATATAGGGAATGTTGCGTGGAAGATGTCGTCTTCCAGTCTTGATGGTAACACCCTGAGGTTCAGGTGAAATCGTGAACTGAAGAGGTGACTGATGAACTGAGGCCTCTGCGGTAGGAGAAGTAGGTGCACGCCCCATGGATGGAGAAGGATCAGTTGACCCAGATGGAATATCATGCAAAGTGGAGACAGATGGAACTTGCTCAGAGGGAGGGGATGAGGTTTGTTGTGCAGGCAAAGTATTCGAGGAGCTACTAGTGGCAGCAAACAAACTCTGGGATTGCTTCGAAAACACAGGTCCCTTTCCCTTTCAAGATGAAGGGATAGATCCCTTGTCGTGACTATTCGATAAAGAAGGATTGGAACTAAACTGAAAGTGCAACAACTCAGCCAAAGAAAGATCATCTTGTGAATCTGACCCAAAAGATGAACCAGAAGCCACAGGGGAAACACCCGCCTTTTCAACATGAATAGATGTAGAGCTATCAGAACTAATAGGGTGAGGAATTTTACCTCGGTCAGCAAGTTGAACATACGGACATCGTGAAAGAACACTTTTAACTCGTTTACCCCACATTCGTACCCAGTGCATGTTGGAACGAACTGTAGAATCACGAGGAAGGAGAGAGGGTTTTTGATAGTAGCCGCGATGAGTGCTCACCATTGTGATTAAAAAGGTACCAGGATGAAGACGATGGTTTCTTGAATCGTTAAACCTTCTTCCCAAACATAAATGATTCCCGCCTAACTCTAAACTTTTCAAATATAAAGCGGCACTATAATAACTACTGTTGGGCCAAACACAAATGGGCTGGAATACTCAATAAAGAAGCCCAAACCAATAAGACAAAAACAAAGTTTCTAGCCAGCAGTCGACACACAACCAATTTAGCTCGTAAGTGTTCAAAAGAGGCTGCGTCAAGGGGTTTGGTGAAGATATCTGCCAGCTGGAGGGCAGATCGAACATGTGTCAGTGAAATAATTTTATCTTCAACAAGATCACAAATAAAGTGATGACAAATATAAATATGTTTGGTGCGACTATGCTGAACCAGATTCTTTGAAATATCAATATCACTCATGTGATCACAATAAAGGATCATGGTTTCTTGAGATAAACCATACTCGCCTATTATTTGCTTCATCTAGATAAGTTGAGAACATGCATTACCAGCCGCAATATATTCAGCCTCAGCAGTATATAGAGAGACAGAGTTTTGCTTCTTACTGAACCTCCGAATGTAGACTTCCTATCATCAGAAAAACCAGCCCAATCAACATCACAATATCCTACAATAGATGAATTGGTATCAAAATGAGTAATAAATGCAATAATCATAAGTGCCATGAATGTAGTTGATAATCCATTTAGCAGCTTGTAGATGGGAGTTACGAGGAGCAAATTGAAATCGAGCACAAACTCTAACAGCATAAGCAATATCAGGACGACCTGCTATAAGATACAACAAACTGCCAATCATACTCCTGTATAATTTAAAGTTTACAACTTCTGACATACAATCTTTGGTGAGTTTTACATGCGTAGCTGTTGGTGTGGTTTTGGATTGAGAATTCTCAAGATCGAACTTTTTAACCATATTCTGAGCATACTTCGCTTGAGAGATAAAGATAACACTCCATCTTGCTTGATTTGCAAACCAAGAAAAAATGATAATTCACAGACCATACTCATCTCAAATTCAGACTTCATAATGGTAACAAAGCTAGTCACATTGTCATCAGGGAATCCGCCAAAGATAATATCATCTACAAATATCTGAGCAATAATGATATCCTTACCCTTCTGATTGATGAATAAGGTTTTGTCTGAACCACCTCGAATATATCCCTGTTTCTGTAAATACTCAGTAAGTCTTTCATACAAGGCTCGAGGTGCCTGCTTGAGACCATACAGAGCTTTATTCAGTTTGTACACATGTTGTGGAAATGTTGGATCAATGAGGCCTTTGGGTTGAGCGACATATACTTCTTCATTCAAATACCCATTTAAGAACGCATTTTTAACATCCATCTGATATAGTTTAATCTTTTGTATACAAGCAATGCTAAGTAACAAGCGTATAGCTTCAAGTCTAACGATAGGAGCGAAGGTTTCATTAAAGTCAACGCCTTTGATCTGAGTATATCCTTGAGCAACTAGGCGTGCCTTATTACGAGTAACGAGTCTTTGTTCATCCATTTTATCTTTGAAAATCCATTTCGTCCCAATAATATTAACATTAGCTGGTTTGGGTACCAACATTCATATATTATTGCGTTGGAATTGAAGGAGTTCTTCATACATTGCACTAATCCAAAACTCATCCTGGAGAGCTTCTGAAACTGACCCTGGTTCAATAGATGAAGTATCACACACATTTGAAATTAGCATTATGGATTGAAGACGATCTTTCTTTCTGGTTGTGACCCCGCTTTGTACATCCCCAATGATACAACTTGGAGGATGATTCTAAGTCACATGCGATGGAGGATCTGATTATTGCACAGTTGGTTCACGAGTGGACTCTGAGTTATTTACATTTTTAAGAACATCAAGCATAGCATGAGAAGCAGTATCTATATTTTGTAGCATACTAGTGGATAGATCAGTATTCTGTATTTGTACATCATCATCATCATCCTGACCTGTGAAAGAGACAGTTTCATCATCATTTACAACAATATTGATAGTCTCCATTACTGATTGAGTCCTGATAGTTAACATTCTGTAAGCTCGACTATTTGATGAGTAGTCCAGAAAGATCCCTCTATTTGACTTAGCATCTAGTTTCCTATGGTCCTCTCTATCTGCAAGGATGTAACAAACACTGCCAAAGATGTGGAAGTATTTAACGTTAGGTTTCCTACCTTTCCATAATTCATACAACGTCATAGTGGCTCCAGTACGAATTGTCACTCGATTATGAATGTGACAGGCAGTATGCATAGGTTCAGCCCAAAATCGTAATGGTGGATCTTTGGCATGAACCATTACCCTAGCCATTTCATGGAGAGTATGATTCTTTCTCTCAACAACCTCATTCTGTTGTGGAGTTAATAAAGCTGAGTATTCATGACTGATCCCTTCACTTTCACAGAAAAGATCAAGTTCTTCGTTTTCAAATTCTTTTCCATGATCACTTTGTAATCTTTTATATCCTGCCCTTGTTCTCGTTGTAGATTACGACATAAGTTTATGCATACTTTAGCTGTCTTATATTTACTCTTCATAAATCTGACCCAAGTGAAGCAGGAATAGTCATCCACTCAAACAAATACATATCTCTTCTTTCCTAAGCTTTCAGTTTGCATTGGACCCATGATATTCATATGTAGAAGTTCAAGAACTCTATTCGTATAACATTCACTGACACTTTTATGGGTAGCTCGATCTATTTTCCTCGTTGACAATCTCCACAAAATAATTATCTTTTTACATCCAGAACTTGGAGTGCCACAATTGCATCTTTTTACAAGAATCAGGTTGATTTGAACACCAATGATAACATTTATCAGTCTGACGAATTCCTCGCAAAATTTCACTATTGTGCTCATCAGACATTATGCAGTTTTCTTTGCAAAAGTTTGCACAGTACCCTTGATCACATAATTGGCTTATGTTGATAAGGTTTGCAGTGAGACCTTCAACATATCGTACGTCATTCAGTCTTGAGAGATGTTATTCGTTGATGTCTCCCTTTACTAGAATTCTTTCTTTGACACCATCACCAAATGTCACATGTCCTGAGCATTCAATTGAGTTGAAAAAGTAAGAGCGATTTTCTGTTATATGCCTTGAGCATCCACTATCAAAGAAGCAATCCTCTCGAGATACTTGAATAAAAGTGAATGCTATGTGTCCCTTCTCGAAATGTTTCTTAATTTTCCAAACCCTTTTAACATTTGTGGCCCTCTAACTTTCATGAAGATGCTTCTGTGTGAGATATCTATTTCCCAAATCTGACGATAATCTCCATTCATATCTACGTTTCATCTTGCATTGTCATCACGAGTTGGTACAAATACAATTTTACTTATAAGACAAGTTATCTTCAAACTGACAGTTTAAATTTACATCAAACTGATAGTTTGAATCTCCTTCACTATTTGAGGCAATACTGATAAATGCATTTACAAACGCTTCCTCTTTAGGAATTCCATAAGATTCCTCATCATATTAGGTAGCCCCAAAGCTTTTCTTCTGTCTTCTCAAATAGGTTGGACATTCAGCCTGATAATGACCGTGACCTCCACATTCCCTACATCTGAAGGACCTATTGTCTTTGTTACTTGATCGATCTGATTTTCTAGTATTTGATCTATCAGACTCTCTGGAATTTGAACTATTAAACTCTTTTCTTCTAAAACTATTCTGAAATTGATTATTCGGTCCATAATTGTTGGAATTGCTCATTTTCTTGATCGCATTGGAGAACTGCTTTGTTAGCAAGGCAATTTTCTCGTTTACTTGATCATGAGATGCTTTTCCCTTTCTCAAGAGATTCATCTTCATTAATGGATTGAAATGCAACACCTTTATCTTTACTTTCAACTTTATCTGCTAAAGTGATCTCAAATGTGAGTAGGGAACCAAACAGCTCATCAAGAGAGAGGGGTGACATCGTGTGCTTCTTCAATAGCAATAACTTTCATATCAAATCTTCTAGGAAGGGATCGTAGGACTTTCCTAACCAGTGTTGCTTCTGGAATTTCTTAACCAAGATTAAAAGACTCATTAGCAATTTCAAGAATTCAAACAATGTATTCAGTTATGGTTTCTTCTTCCATCATTTTCAGAGATTCGAACTTAGTAGTTAACAACAGTAGACGAGAGGTCTTGACTTTAGAGGTTCCCTCAAATGCTACTTGAAGCTTTTTCCATCCATCTTTTTCTGTAACACTGGAGTTGATTAATTTGAACATGTGCAGGTCAACTCCATTATATATGGCATTGAGTGCTCGAGAGTTTCCCAAGGATTCCTGCTCCTCTACTTCAGTCTAGGTTTTCTCTTGTTTTGGAACAGACTTACCATCTACAGTAATCATAGGTGTTTTCCATCTAATTTTAACCGCTTTCTAGGTCTTTGAATCCAGAGACTTTAGGAATGACGTCATACGAATCCTCCAATAAGAATAATTTTTTCCATCTAATATGGGTGGTTTTGTAGTTGCAACACCTTCTCTTGGCGTTTCCATGTATATCGAACGTGCTCTGATACCAAATGAAAAGTGAGAAGGTTAAATACCCTTTAGCTATATCACAAGTATTTAACTACAAGCGTAACTAAAACATACAGAAGTTAAATAACATAATGCATTTTGGTAATCCAGTTCAGCAAATACGGCCTACATCTGGGGAGCTTCTTTGCTCAGATAAGAAATATTATTGGGACTCATCGCATGTAACTTATTTCACTAATTACATAAAATAATTATAACCATAACTAAAAGTAAATTCAGGCTCCCCCTGAAGGTAATCAGAATCTTTTCTAAGACTAGTCCAGGCTCCCCCTGACTTCGTGATTTGATATTTAAATTCAATGGTCTTCGTCTATATTTCTTATCTTCTCAAAGTTCACATCACAACAATAAGCCTTTAATATCAAGCTAAATACAATATAGCCATTAAACGTTCACCTTGACCGACTTAATTTGACGAGCTTGTTTGGATCTTCTAATTATTAATTTCTTCGTGACCTCTTCATACCCATCATTCATCACATGTATAAATTCTCCTAAAATATTTTATGCAAATAACCTTTTTCATATAAGAAGGAAACAAACTCATACCAAGATTCATAGATAATAGGAAGTGTTGGTAATTTAATAATATTGCTTCATAAAAAGAATAATTTATTTGACAAAATATCCTAACACAATACGTTGAGAAAATACCCAAATTTTTCAGAGGTGATACAATCTACCGAACACTATTGGTAAATTGGTTAATATTTTTGCTTCATTTTTTGACACAAAGGTCACCATTCCAGTTTGGAATATGGTTAAAGTTTGATTGATTTGTATAGAAGGTCAATTGAGTATTTTATGCTTGAAATATATATTCTTATGTTAGGTATGTCATTGCCAAAGGAAATTGGTGGATGATGGAATAGGGGAATTAAAGATTCAATGTTTATGGAAATTGAGGGATTTTAAATGCAGTGTTGAGCTGATTAATAGAATTTGTAAAGTTGTCAAGAATGTTGGCAAATTTTGTGATCTTCATTTTGGTTGTAACATTCACATTGTATCCATGGTCAAAGTCCCTATGAATTTTCATTTCTTAGCTTACTAGTTTATTTCCATTTTAGGTTGTTATAGAATCTAGAGGTTGAGGAAGAAAGTTTCCCTTGAACCTATAGATAGAGTAGAGGTGTATTTTTTATCACAAGATGAGGATACATCAGTAGGGCAGAGAGTTTTACAAGTACAGGTCAGTAACAAGCTGCCTATTTTTTAAACTACCGTATCATCCTCATCTTATAACTAATTGTAATGTGATCTAGAAAGTAATTATACATAAGTGAAGCAATCGATCCTCCCTGGTGTCGTCTACTGTTGCCTTCATATGCAATAAGTTGCATACCATAATATATATTATGTTGCCTATTTTATTTAATTGCAATACAAACATTATTTGCTTTATTCATTTTATTTCTATGAAATTATCACTAGTTTCAATATTTGATGTTTTTTTATACACTTTCTTAAAAGAAAAAACTTCAATTTTTACAACAATGTAATTCATTTTTTAGTAGCTCGTGGATGCATTGAGTAGCACTATTTCTTGCACACACATTCTCGCACTCTTTTTCTCATGCTTATGAGTAGAATTTTAGGTAAAAAAAAATCACCCGAGCATTTGAAGTTTACTTATTATAAAGAATCTCTCCAACTTAAGTATGAGTTCTCCTCTGGAAATGGCAAGCTTGTATTATTCTCCATCTTGTGTTATAAAGGGATCTTTACATCAAATACAATTATTATTCAATGAAACTACAAGGAAAATGACAATATAAGAAAACTGCATCCCTTCAATGACTGTCAATGGATGGTTGTCTTTGAAGATATAGTATAACAACAACTCTATTTACCGTTTTTGTTAGGTAAGCTAAGGGGGACTTTTTTTTTAGCTAGGCATATATATGTAATTGTATACTTCGGGTCTAGGGTTATCTTTTTGGCTTTTATTTGTATCGGATTTCCTTATAAGAATTAAGAAAGTGTGGGAGCTAATGAATCCTTCTCCAAAGTCGTTGATAGGTAAACCAAAGTTAATGACTGTTGAAATGTGTATTCTTGATATTGAAGGTTAATGACTATTGACAATATATCTTTTCCTACTTTTGATTTTCTCACGTTAATTCTTGACTTTGAGAGTATTTAATGTGGTTAGTAATAGTGTGGTTGTCACTTTCAAGGTGTCTTCCTAACGATTTGATATGTGAGGGAGAAGATATAATGTTGGATTAATTATATGCATCTAACCATTGTAAGAGTTTGTAACTACATTCTCTTGTAACTACATTGTGGCAAACATCCTGAATAACACTAATTTGAACGTTTGGGTTTTGTAATTATGTTTTTAAGTTTTGTTTGGCACCTATTTAAATATATACGTGTATGAATAGTATACTCTTTTTTGTAGTTTGTTTCATTTTTGTAATTTTTTATTTTAAAATTATGAATTAAAAATCACAGACTACATTATGAACTTCAGAATCTGTATTGTACTAGAGGAGGAATTTCATAATCAATCAAGATGAAGTGGCTATGTGTGTATCAATATGACAATACCTTTCCTTCTTTACATATCATGCTAAAAGTTGTATTTAACTCTCACCATTGAAACTTTTTTTTTTGGAAGATGTAAAGTTTGGTTAGGGAAATGAATTAACTAGGGATAGTTGAGATTTCAAAAATCTATTGTGTTCAATTGTGGAAATCACGTTGGAACTAGTGCTGCTAATGACCTAGCTGATGCTTAGCCACTGAATTACCATTAGGTCTTTGTTTGTGATTTTATACCATTGGCCTTGACCTTCTTGTTAAATGGAGAAGAGGAGATTGTCAAGAATTTCCTCCTTCACACCTTGCAATTATAGGTATATTCCTAC
>JBBPDI010104936.1:0-10208 GCA_037974545.1 Cucumis variabilis
ATCAAGCCAAAGACAAGAGCTTTCTTCCAATGGCGGGAGAAAGTGTAGAACTTGTAAATGGGCTTCCAATTCCACAACCCAAATCAAAATTTTCAACCCAATAGAATAATTATCAGAGTATTTAGAGATAACTGTGAAAATGGAATTGTAGACTTCTTATTTTATTTTTTTAACCGATTATACCCCTTTGTATACAAAAATTATTTTCCATCAGATACAATATATTTGTATAGGTAAAAAAGGATAACGAATATCACATATTTACAGATACAGAGTATTTGCAAAAATCATCCATTTTAAAAAAATATTAAATAATTTTTTATTTTCGAACTATATAAGATTACACCATCCCTTACATTTATGCCTGCAATTTATGAAGGATTTGAGATTTTTAGGTTTCAAATCAATTAATTAACGATTTATTACTCTGTAATTCATAATATATATAGTAATGACTATTTGAATTTAAATCTTTTTGTCACCTCTAAAATAATGGTTAATATAATTTCATCACTTTCCGTTTGATAACGTTTCTTTTAATATTTATTAATACTTTATTATATAATACATAATACAAAATTTTCATATTTGTAATAACAATTTGAAGTTAGATTTTATAACATCCAATAAAATTGTCAATTTGAATTCTTTTAAACGATTATATCCCTAAAATAATGGCAAAACATAAACATAAATTCAACGTTTTTTAATTATTTATATTTCAAAATATTTATAATTTTTTTTGAATTTAAATACCTCCAAAATACATATGCTTAATAACAATTTGAATTTAAAATTTTATCATTTCCTAAAATCATGTTAATTACGATTGTCCACTTATTTTATTAAATCAAATTCACTCCTAAAGTCGTGCTATTTAGTTTACTTGATATCCCTAAAATAATGGCAAACATAAATTCAATATCTTCAGATTATTTATATTTCAAAATATTTATAAAAATTTGAATTTAAATACCTCAAAAATACAAGAATTTCACTTTTTTTTTATATATATATTTTCAGCTGATTTTACTTGTATAAAGAAAAATTCTTATTCGATAGGTACAGTGTATTTGTGTAAGTTAAAATGATGGAATATAACCTACAATCACAGATACAGTGTATTTGCAAATAATTCAGTTGTGTAAAAATATTAAATAAATATTTATTTTTGGGATGCATCTGATTGAATCAACATCCCTACATTTATGCCTACAATTTATAGCAGATTTTCGTGTTTATAGGTTTCAAATCAAGTAATTAACAACTTATTTAGTTGTGGTTTCAAATCAAGTAATTAATAATTTATTTAGTTGTGGTTGTTAAAATTAAAATTGTATCTTATCCCTATAATTATGATGCACTTAATGTATATATGATTATTTTAATAAAATTTTGATATTTCTCCTATTATCGTGGTACTTGATTACTTTTCCTAAACTTTTCATATTTCTAATAATAATTTATTTAACATAATAATAAATTAAAATTAAAATTATATCTTATCCCTATAATTATGATGCATTTAATAAGATTATTCAAAGAAAATTTTGATCTCCCCTATAGTCGTGCTACTTGATTGATTTTCCTAAAACGATGTCAAACATAATTTCAAAATTTTAAGATTATCTTGTTAATATCCCTTATCTATTTTCCATAATTTTTTTTAAAAAATAGATTTTAAATTTTGATTTGAAACCGCCAAATATTAAAATTGCTTTAAAAACTTCGAAATTCCAAAACTTCGAACCCCAAACCTCCAAACACTTAACCCCCAACTCGCATCCCAAACTCATAAACCCCTAAACCTTAACCCCTAAACCGTAAACTATAAACCCTAACCCCTAACCTCGATACCCTAAACTCTAAACTTCAAACCTCGAACCTAAAAACTTTGAGCCCTAAACCCCTAAACCTCGAAACTCGAAACCCAAAACCGTATAGCCAACCCCCAACCCCCAACCCATAAACCCTTAAACCCTAAACCCTAACCCTGAAACCTTGAACACTAAACTTTGAACCCCGAAACCCCAAACCCCTAAACTCCTAAACCCAAAACCTCAAAACCTTAAACCCCTAACCCTAAATCCTCTACACCGAAGCTCGAAATCGCGAACCTCGAACTGATCCATGAACCTTAAACCCTGAAACCTAAATCCAAACCTAAACCCCAAACTCGAGAACTCGAAAACCCAAACCCCAAATCGAAACCCGAAACCTGAAACCTGAAACCGAAACCCCAAACTGACCCATGCACCATAAACCTCAAAACACTAAAGTACCCCAAATCCCAAACCTCAAACTCCAAACACTAAAACGTCAAACCCCCAAACCCCCAAACCCATAAACCTATAAATCTTAAACCTTAAACCCTAAACCTAATACCGCAAACCCCCAAAACTCGAAACCTGAAACCCGAAACTCTGAACCCCAAACCTCTAACCCCAAACCCCAAATCCCAAACCCCAAAACCCCAAACCCCAAACTCAAACCCCAAACTTTCTTTGGGAGGATAAAGTTTCAAACTTTTTTTCAGAGGGGTAGGAGTTTTTTTTAACGATAATTTTATTTTGAGAAAATAAAAAATATTACTTTTTGATATTTTATTATAAATTATTTCAATAAGGTTACAAAATCATAGTAATTAAACCCTAATCCTAACTTCAAACTTTGTTGGTGGAGATAACAATTTCACAATTTGCTATTATTTAGGGAGTATCTATGCATTTAACCAGATACCAAAAAAGAAGTGACTATTTAAAAATCCAAAAGAAAGTTATGTCTAGTTCTTCCTCAATTTTGTCTTGAATGTCACAAATTCACAAAATACTAGTAAGTGCTTCAGTAAGTGCTCGTACACTCTCCATGCAACATGTGAAAGGTGTCTCTAGAGTAAATTGGATATCTTGGATCATCAGAAGATGTATGCGATAAGTTAGTTTCTTCATCTTCTTTCTTCCTAAAAGATATTAAGAAAAATTGCATTAGATGACAAAAAAAAAAAAGCTCATGACACCTCTTTTTTGCATATTGCAAATTTAGCAAATATGATGGTAATCAGACAGTAATCTGTTTTTAAATTTGCTAGTTTTGCAATTTTGAAAATGTAAGTGACATGGGCTCTATTATCATAAATGTTTTTGCTATTTTTGCAAACTTCCAAAACATTAATTTTTGAAAATTGATTCTCTTTGGTTTAAGTTTGATAAATGATGAATTTGGATCATGAATGTGTTTTACCTTAATTTGGTTGAATAAGTTAGTGAGATAATGTCAAATAAGAGAGAAGAGGGGTTGATTTCACACTCAAATATATATAATTTTTATTTTTTTCTCTTTTTAATTTTATTTTTTTGTTTTTTTTTGTTAGGAACTTTCTTGAGATGACCATGATTACGGCAAATTTTAGCAAAATAAAAGAAAAAACAGCAAATCTAAAAATTAATAAGATTTTTAGCAAAATTGGTGGTTACCAAGTTTTTTTTACCTGTTTTTACCTCTTTATGTAGGAAAATACATTTTTTTACAATTACAATGTATTTGCATTATGCAAAAATCAGGTGGGATATCACACAGTCACAAATACAATGTATTTACAAACTACAATCAGTGTTGAAATTTTTTAACTAATTTATGACATTTTTGAGAATAATAAGATTTCTCCAATATCCCCAAATATATGCCTCCTATCAACAACAGATTGTCAGAATTTTAGTATTTAAATCAAATGAATTAACATTTATTTTTTTAATTAATAAGACTTATGTTTGAATAAGGATTTCTCCTAATAAAAATGGCTATGAAAATTTCAATTAATAAAATTCATTATATTTCATAATATTTTGAACTCAAATATTATTTCATATGCCTAAAATAATAGCAAATATAATAAATTAACCATTTTTGTATTATTTATATTTCAAATTGTTTTAAAAAAAAATTATCAGATAATACATAGTACGTATGATTAATAATAATAAAAAAAACAAAATTTTTATTGTGCCAAATGTATCGAAGAATTATTTATTCACCTTCTATTTTTCAATTTGAATTTAAAATTCCATCATTCCCTAAAATCGTGCATTTAACCTAATAACAAATTGAATTTAACATTGTATAATCTCCTAAAATTGTGCAATTAACGTGTATCCCATTATTTATTAAAAAGTTTATCACTTCTTAAAATTGTGCTATTTAGTTGATATCCCTAAAATCGTGCTAAACATAATTTCAAGATTTTCGATTTATTTGGTTGATATCCTTTATCTATATTCCAAAATAATTATTAAAACTGAAAAATAGCAAATTCAAAAATATTTTGATTTATAGCAAAACCGCTAGACATTTTTTGACTTTTTTTAAGCCGATTTTACGTAAGGGAAATTCTTGTTTTGTATTTATATAGGCAAAAATGATGGATTATACCACAGAATCACAGATACGGAGTATTTACAAATCATTTGATTTTAGAAAAATATTAAATAAACATTTATTTTCGGGATGAATATGATTGAACTAACATCCCTAGATCTATGTCTGCAATTTATACCAGATTTTATGATTTATAGGTTTCAAATAAATTAATTAATAATTTATTTGTATAATTCATAATATATATCTAGTAAAAGCTATTTGATTTTTTTTTGTTATCCTAAAATAATGAATAATATAATTTCATAATTGACCCTTTCATAAGTTTTGCATAGAATTTATTAACATTTTATTATATCATACATAATACATACTTTTCTTATTTCTAATAACGATTTGAATTTAGATTTTATAATGATTTCAAATTCTTTTAGACTATCATCCCCTAAAATAATGGCTAACATAAATTCAATATTTTTTGAATTATTTTTATAGTCATAAATATTTATTTTATGAGTTAAATTTAAAAGTTGGGTTTAAATATCTTCAAAATTTGAGAATTGTATCCTTCCCTAAAATCGTGCATTTAACATAATAATAACTTAAAATTAAAATTGTATCATCCCCTATAATTATGCATTTAACGTCTATACCATTTATTTTAAGAAAAATTTAAATTTAGAATTCTTAATATTATTTATAACAAAAATTGAATTTAGAATTCATGTTAAAAAAAATTGAATTTATAATTATATCCTTCCATAAAATCGTGCATTTAACATAATAATAAATTGAAATTAAAATTATATCATACCCCATAATTATGCATTTAACGTCTATATGATTATTTTAAGAAAATTTTGATCATCCATAAAATCGTGTTATTTGATTGATATCTCTAGAATAATGGCAAACATAATTTCAAAATTTTAGGATTATTTTGTTAATATCTTTTATCTATATTCCAGAATTTTTATGTAAAATTTGATTTTAACTCCAAACCTTGTTTGGATTGTTGAAGATAAGGACGCATATTGACTTATGTTGGTTTAAATTTTTCGATAATGATTTAGTTGTAAATGGTCGTGAAGCCATGAAAAATTCTTGCGAAAGCCATGCAAAAGTAAATGGCAAGTGAAGAAATAGTCGAAGAAGATGAAGAGATGGGGAACAGACGTGGAATGCCCAAATTTGTTGCTGAATAAATCTTCGAAGAAGACGAAGAGATTCGTTTCAAATGGATTAAAATTTTCTTTAGGGTTTCGAATGGAAAGAAGGAAGATAAGCTGATCGAAGTCCAAGAAAAAACTAAACGTTTTGCAAAAATTTGAAAGTTTGCAGACATTAGTTGGAACTTCCCATTAATGATAATATTTGTAATTTTTATGTTTTGGAAAAAATTATATTTTTATAGGATTTAATTATATGTAGGATGTGTTATTTAATTATAGGGTATTTGGATTTTAGGTGAACAATTGTATTTAGGACTAAGTTTTTCAATTAAATAGTGGCATTTGAAACATTGTTCTATTTATTTATTTTTTATATTTTTCTGTTTTGCTATTCTAACAATTTAAAAATAGTTATGCTATTTTTCCAAAGTAAACCTCCTAATTTTCCATTCTTCTTGCCAACTTTCTTTGGGAGGGAAAAGTTTCAAAATTTTTTTAGAGGGGTAGGAGTTTTTTTTTTAATGATAATATAAATTATTTCAATAAGGTTACAAAATCATTGTAATTAAATCCTAACGCTAACTTCAAACTTTGTTGGTGGAGATAACAATTTCACAATTTGCTATTATTTAGGAAATATCTATGCATTTAACCATATATCCAAAAAGAAGTGACCATTTAAAAACCCAAAAGAAAGTTATGTTTGTTTCTTCCTCAATTTTGTCTTAAATGTCACAAGTCATTTGATTTATGCATTACATGGCCAAACACTTAGCCTTTAATACATTTTTTTTTGAAAAATTGATTTTAGCATTAAATTCATCCATAGAGTATAATAAATCTTTCACTTGTGAAAACCAACGCACTCTAAATGCAAGCAGGCTAAAGAAATCATAAATCTAAATAAAAAATGTCCCTCATTAGAAAATATTGCAAAACAAATAACAAAAGAAAAAGATTCAACTCAAAATTTCATAACAATCCCATACAAAATGAAAGCATGTTAAAAATATAATAAATCTTAAGTAAAAATGTCTTATAAAAAATCATCGCACAACATACAACCAAAAAGAAATTCAATTTAAGAACAATCTATAATGCAAATGCAAACAAAAAATATCGCACAACAAAGAACCAAAAAAAAAAAAAAAAGAAAGATACTTAATTTTAGAAGAATCCATAATTCAAAATGCAAGGTAAAAACTAATAGATTCAAATAAAAAAAAGACATCACACACAACGAAAAAAAAGAAAGAAAAAGAAGAAACTCAAAATTTCAGAACAATTATCCATAATATTTAAGCAAGCTAAAAGTAATAAAAATGTGTCATAAAAAGTAGATTTCACAATTCCAAAACAATCCATAAGGAAAAAATTCGAACTAAAATAAATAATAAATCTAAATTAAAAATGTCTCCTAAAAAGACATCACACAACTAATGACAAAAAAGAAAAAGAAAAAGAAAAAACTCAAAATGTCATAACAATCTAAGAAAATACTACAAATGCAATCAACCAAAAAAAAAGCTAAATTAAAAATGTCTCATAAAGAGACATCGCACAACAAAGGAAAAGGCATAGACTCAAAATTTCAGAATAATCTAGAATGCAAAAGCAAGCTAAAAAGACAATAAATGTAAGTTAAAAATGTATTCTAAAAAGATATCATACCACAAAGGACCATAAGAAGAAAAGAAAGAAGAAACTCAAAATTTCAAACCAACCCATAATACAAAATGCAAGCAAGATTTAGAATAAGAGAGTAAAAAAGAAAGATCCCAACTAAAATGAAACTAGAAGATGTGTCTTCTATTAAGATCAAGTTATGGTAACATAGAAAAATTGATTCTCGAACAACCAATTTTTCTTAAATCACCTCAACTTTACCAAGAACACTCCAAAATAAATGATAAAGGAACAAAAAAAACAATAATGGCTAGAAATCAAACAAGCAAAATTTCAAAATATTCAAAAAGAAAAAAAAAAAGAAAAGAAAGAAATAGAAAAACCTAAGAAAGGAAAAGCTTGTAAGATTGAATATGGAGTTGTATATTAGATTCGGGACGATGTACAATATTAATCGAAATTAGATACCCAAAATGCATGTAATTTGAATCATAAGAAAATTTTAATTAATTAAATCGGTTAAAGGGTTTATAGTTTGATTAAATTCAATTACCAATTAATAACTAGACATGATCGTATGATCTTAATTTTTTTCGCATCACTTGGTTCCAACTTAAAAACATTATAATTAAAGATTTTTTTTTAAAAAAGTGCGATTAGTTAAAGAATAAAAATAATCACACAAAGATCTGAAAAGATGCTAATATAAAAACAATACCAACAAAGATAATAATATATCTAAAACATAGTTACTTCATCTATTTCGAATTTCAAATTAAACAGAAAAATAGTTATTTTTATTTTATTTATGTATGTACATATAATTGGAACAAATATATATATAAGACATGGAAAATGTTGGACGAAGATTCTTTAGCATTTATTGACTTTCCAGATTGTAGAGCCCTTAACAAAATATTTAAAAACTTTTCTAATTAAATTCAAAATTTTCACAAATAAAAATACAAAAAATGAATGAAATTAAAATACCAAACGAATAGAATGAAAATGCACAAAAATGATTAAAGAAATGAAAATAAGACTGACAATAAAAAAGAAAAAATATAATCGAGAGTTGTATCTATGCTAAACAAAGGAAATTTCGAGACAAATACATATATAAAAAAGTTTACAATCCTAATAAAAATTAATGCAATAAAAAACTAACACAACAACAATATAACTAAACCAAAGAAACCTCACAATGAAAAGAAAAAAAAATCCTAAAAGAGAATACTAAAAGTAAAAATATCCTAATAAACTCTAAATTTCAAAATAATTCCTAATACAAAATGCAAGTTAAAAGAATAAATCTAAATTAAAATGTCCCATAAAAAGACATCGTACAACAAATTTTGAGAAAAAGAAAAAGAAGAAAAAAATAGATCCTAAAAAGATATCACACAACAAAAGACCAAAAGAAGAAAAACAAAACTCACAATTTCAAATCAATCGAAAATGCAAGAAAGCTAAAAGATAATAAATCTAAATTAAAAAGAAAAATTTTAAAATAGAAGAATTGACAAACTATTTACGACTCATAGCAAAATTATAGCCCAAACCCAAACTATTCATTATTTTTTGCTATAGCACGTAAATACTTTTCATTTTCTTCTATTTAAGAAGAATTGACAAGATTTAATATAATAATGATAATTATTCAATTGGAGTTAGAGTTAAAATAAGAGAATAAACCACTAAGGACAACTTAACTTCAAAATAACATTAACTCCAACACTAAATTTCCACCCCAAACTTAAGACAAATAACAACCAGAAAAATTAACAGCAAGCTTACAACACGAATTAAACTATAAAAGATAAATAAGCAAGACTAAGCACAACATACGCTTGCATGAAAGCATATCATGTAGGATTTTCTAAAGATAGATCCAGGCTATTGAGTTGGAATTAGAGTAGGACTTATAGTACCTTATAAAATCACTATTAACTTTAGGTAATGAAACTATGGTAGTATCCTTCAGAGCTCCCAATGCTTTTCTAAAGCTATTCTGAGTACCCCACAGGGTTTAGGGGTTTAGGTGTTTAGGGTTTCAGGTTTCGAGGTTTAGGGTTCATGGATCGGTTCGGGGTTCGCGATTTCGGGCTTCGGTGTGGATGGTTTGGGGTTAAGGGTTTCAAGGTTAGAAGTTTAAGGGCTTGGGGGTTTGAGGTTTGGGTTTAGGGGTTTTGAGTTTCGAGGTTTAGGGGTTTCAGGGTTTGAAGTTCAAAGTTTAGCATTCAAGGTTTTGGGGTTAAGGTTTAGAGTTTAGGGATTACAATTTAGGGTTTAAGGTTTAAGGGTTTATCGGTTTGGGTTTGGGGGTTGGGTTTAGAGGTTTCGGGTTTCGAGGTTTAGGGGTTTGAGGGCTCAAAGTTTCAAGGTTTCGAAGTTTAGAGTTCAAGGTTTGGGGTATCGAAATTAGGATATCAAGGTTAGGGTTTATAGTTTATGGTTTAGGGGTTAACGTTTAGGGGTTTATGAGTTTGTGGTGGGGGTTTGGTGTTTGGGGGTTGGGGTGTAGGGGTTTGGTGTTAGGGTTAAGGGTTTAGGATTTTGGTGCTAGAGGTTTAGAGTGCATGGGTCTATTTAGGGTCTGGAATTTTGCGGTCCGAGGTGGAGGGTTTGAGGTCCTGGGTTTAGAGTTTTTGGTTTTCGATTTTGGGGTTTAAGGTTTAAGAGTTTAGGGGTTGAGGGTTCGCGTTCGGTCTTTCGATTTGGCTTTTGAATTGTGGTTTAGGGTTTCACGTTTTAGGGTTTAAGGTTCATGAATCGGTTTGGGGTTCGCGATTTCGAGCTTCAATGTGGAGGGTTTGGGGTTTCAGGTTTCGAGGTTTGGGGTTTAGAAGTTTTGGGGTTGGGGATTTGAAAGTTCGTGGGTTAGAGTTCGGGATTTTGGGTTTGAGGTTCGGGGTTCAGTTTTGAGTTTCGGTTTCAAGTTTGGGGTTCTAAGGTTGGATCCTCTTGAGAAATGTTTGACCCTAAAGTATTTTCTTTAAAGTTTCTTTCTCTCCTCTCTTTTCTGAATCTTCTTTATAT
>JBBPDI010104961.1:0-10206 GCA_037974545.1 Cucumis variabilis
GCAGCGTGCCGGAGATGAAGGAGAAATAGATAAATTGAATGCTGAGGCGTGCTGGCGACCGATAATGGAGGCAGCGGTGATGGAGGGGGTGAAGAGAAAACTCAAAGATGGTTGTTAGGTGGTGATGGTGTCCGGCGAGAGGCGGGTTTGGCTGCCGCGGTAGTGCCGGAGAAGAAAGGAAACGAATGAACTGTTATTGAACAAAGGGAAGAGATATGGAATAATCGTAAAGAGGGCGCTTTTAAAGGAGAAATTTGGATAAATAATGTAACTTTTCAAAATCATCATTATTAGAATGTATAGAAAACAATGTCAATGTCTTTTAAAAATATTTATAAAATTGTGTGAGTTTTGCTTTCTCTTTTCAATGTTTTCTATACATTGCTTTCTCTCTTCCGTTCAACACAAGACATTGCTCTCTCTCTTCAATGTAACATTGTTTTTTTTTCAAAAAAAAAGTAAATAAATTTAGTGGTTGTTTTCTACGTGCTTGTTCTCTCTTCCTTTGTCTTTTTTAATACTTTTGTCCAAATTTAAATTTTGTTATTACGTTCCTTCTGCCAATATGAGAAATTTAGATGAGAGGTGGTTTGTTATGGAGAATTCAAGAAAGTGTTCAAATATTCCTTCTCTAGATCTATTTGTCAATCTTTAGTGGTTTGTTATGTAAATCTAATGTTCTCTTTTATTTCATCTATTATCTTTGTATGCAGATTAATCTTTAGTGGTTCATTCCTCTGTACAGAGCACATCAAGTACACAAAGTCCTGATATTCTTGTGTAATAAACTATAAGCTAACCACAATCATAATAAACCAACACACTACAATTAATCACAATCTCATTCAACATGTTCCAGAATCCATGGGGTCACATATACAACATTTATTCACAAATAATTTTAAGTACAAAGTAATACAAAACTATCAGGATCAATTGAACAAAACAATGAATAAAATCTATAAGTTAACAAACTTCAAAATATCATACTCCATAATGCATAACACTACAAACAAAATACACAAATACGCTGTAATTCTGATAAATGAGTTTCAATCTATTTTCAGAATGGATTGCATCATATACAACAGAATTTGCAAATACAGTATAATTATAGACTAAATCTCTAAGTTATCAAACTTAAGAGTATCAGACTCCATGATGCATCACTCCAATCATAATACACAAACACACTGTAATTATGATAAACAAGTTTCAGTCTATTACAAAATGGATTCCATCATATACAACATAATTCACTAATAGAGTGTAATTTCCTCTATATCATATAAATAGTTGTACCATATCACACATACCTCAGCTTTTTCTTGTTTCACCGGTGCCAATTTGTCTTTCCGTCTTCTATTTTCTTTTGTCTTTTCTTCCTTGTTAGTAGTCTTGACTTATGTTATAAAAATGAAACTTATAGAAAAATTCCATAAAATTTGTATATTTATCAAATGTTATGTACTGTTACTTTCTTTCCCTTTCTTGTAGTCTTTTTTCTCTTTTTATTATCTATTGGTCCTTCATTTTGTTCACTTGTCTCTTCCATCCATGAACTTTGTTGGATATTTTTGTCAAAAAGAAATAATAAATTTCTTTTATTATTATTAACGTGGTTATTTAAATAGAGATATTAATTAAAGATAAAATATTTTTCTTCATAGTAGAAATCTTTTATCTATATCTTTGCATAAAGAAATTACAAGAGATACATTATTGTGATCTTTAAGTAGCTAAGCTACTGGCTTAGTTCACTATGTGCATGGAGAAAATTGATTTCGGAGAAGTTATCTCTTGCAGAATTATTATTATGAAGGTAGTCGAATTGTCTTCTTTGTGAAAGTGGATTATTGAAGTTTTGCAAATGGTTTTTACACTGCATCTGTTGATAAAAAATATGAAAGAAGATTGAAATAGTTGAACTGTGGTCAATGAATTCAGGGGGAGTCTGAGTTTATCTTCAAGAAGATTCAAACACAATTTCAGGGGGAGCCTGTCTTAGATTAAGTTTTTGTTATAACTTAAGAGTATTGTTGCTTGCTCATTTGAATCTTAATAATATTTCTTATTTGAGCTAAGAAGCTCCCCTGACGTAGGTGGTATTTGTCGAACTGGGTTAATAAAGCCTTCTATGTTATTTGTTCTTTCTGTTTCTTTAGTTATTCTCTCAGTTAGTTAATTTCGATATAGTTATCATCTCACTTATTTTCAATTGGTATAAGAGCGGGTTGACGCTGGTTCATTGAGTCTTCAATGGTGTCGATCAGAGAAGGTTGGTCAACAACTCGTCCTCCAATTTCAGATGGCACAAATTGTGCTTATTCGAAGGTTGGTGTGATAACCTTTCTCAAATCTATTCATGATGAAGAACCTCTTGATAAAGATAAGTTCTCTATTGATAATATTAATGATCCAATAGCCATGCTTATAGAGCAATTTTCCAAAGTTGTTAAAAATTTCAAAGAATCAAATAAGTTTGGCTCCAACAGCAGAGATCAAAACAACTTTAGGAGAAATAATTTTGATAAGCCTAATATCAAATTAGACATATCTTCTAAATGTAGAGAATGTGAAAGGTATGGTCATTATTAGGCTGAATGCCCTACCTATCTGAGGAGACATAAGAAAACTTTTGGTGCTACTCTGTCCGATAAAGAGACTGATGATAGTCATGAAGAAGGAGAATAAACTAAAGCTTTTGTCAGTATCCTATCAAGAGATGATTCTGCATCGTGTGTTCAAGACTTGAGTTCACATAAAGTGTCTATGATCAATTGCAACATCAGTGGGAGGAAGATTCTTCAGCTCGTGCTGCTCAGAAGGAGAAATAGGCATGGTATTGGTTATAATTCATCAAGTCATGAGGATAAATAGAAGAATTTGACTGTTTTTTTTCCTGCAAAAATCAAGAGAGAATTTGAAGAAAGTTCAGCAAATTTAGTCGAAAATAAACCTATTTATAAAAATTTGAAAGTTTGGACTTGCAATTATTATGGTAAAAGAGGTCATATTAGATCTTTTTATTTTAAATTACAAAGAGATTGATCAATCATCAAAAGATGGCATACATGCCAAGGCTCAATCATACTCTTCAGAGATCTAAGTCTGTTGTATACAAGTCAAGAAACACTAATATGGTGTGGAGAGTAAAGCAATCCTCTGATAAATGTAATGTTTCCTTCACTACAAATCAAACATCAATTGAAGATTGATATTTTGATAGTGGTTGCTCAAGGCATATGACTGGCAATCACTTATATTTTTCAGAATTAAAAGAATGTTCTTTAAGGCATGTAACGACTTTCAGTGATGGAGCAAAATGAAGAATTTCGACAAGAGGAAATATAATTAATACAAATCTTTCGAGACTTAATGATGCAAGGTATGTAGAAGGACTTATCACAAATTTAATCAGTATTAGCCAACTGTGTGACCAAGGCTATGCAGTATGCAAAGAATGATGTATTGTGAAAGATAAGAACAATATTGTTTTTATGAAAGGAATTCGACAAATTGATAACTTCTATCATTGGAAATCCAACAAAATTTTGAAATGATTATTTTGTCCTGGGAATGACTTCTTTTTGTGTTCAAAGGGGGAGAGTTTTGTAGTTGTGATTATTTTGTTATGTAGTTATGACTTTTGTCTTGACTACGGATCAAAGGGGCAATATGTTTTGTCTTTTGAGGTGTAGTCTCTCTTTTTATATCTTGTTGCTTTTGTGGGAGTATATTGTGGCTTTTAGTATAACTTCTATTTTGACTATTGTCTGATTCGTGATTCTTATTGATTCCTGCTTGATATAATCTTCTGGAAGACTCTGCTTTTCAAGATGACTCTTTATTATTATCTAGAAGACTCTGCTTTTCAAGATGGCTCTTTATTATTATCTAGAAGACTCTGCTTTTCAAGATGGCTCTTTATTATCTGGAAGACTTTACTTTTCAAGATGGCTCTTTATTAGTATTATTATCATTTTTATGGCTTCACTATTGATGATATATTATTAAGGGACATCTGGTTGAATATAAAATAAATTCTTCTCTTTTTTGACAAAAAAGAGAAGTTTGTTGGATTTTTTGTCAAAAAAAATTATTAAGAATTCTTTTTATTATCGTTGGTTATTTTATTTAAAAAGAAAAAAAAATATTTATAGGATAAAAGATTTTCCTCTCTATTAGGAATCTTTATCTATATTTTTTTAAACAAGAAGATGGACAAGATTTGTGAAGCCTTTAAATTGTGAAGCTTCTCACAAGGAAGGATTGCATGTTCATTACTAGACTTTCTATTCGAAAAAAATTACTCTTTTTGACAAAAAGATAAAGTTTGTTGAATATTTTTGTCAAAAAAAAATAATAAGTTTTTTTTATTATTATTAACGTAGTTATTTAAATAAAGGATATTATTATTATTTAAAAATAGAGATATTATTTAAATATAAAAGATTTTTCTTCATAATAGGAATATTTTATCTATATCTTTGTATAAAGAAGTTCTAGGAGATATATTATCGTGATCTTTAAGTAGCTAAGCTATTGGCTTAGTTATATGTGCATGGACGAAAAATTGATTTCGAAGAAGTTCTCTCTTAAAGAATTACTATTTGTGAAGGTAGTCAAATTGTCTTATTTATGAAGATGGATTACTAAAGTTTTGCAAGTAGTTTTTAAGCTGCACAAAAAAATATGAAAGAAAACTGAAACAGTTGAATGAGAGCATGTCTTTGATTAAGTTTTTGTAATAACTTAAAGAGTATTGTTGTTTGCTCATTTGAATCTTAATAATTTTCGTATCTGAGCTAAGAAGCTCCTCAGACGTAGATGTTACTCGTCGAACTAGGCTAACAAAGTCTTTTGTGTTATTTTTTTTTGTTTCTATAGCTATTCTCTCAGTTAATTACTTTTAGAGGATATTATTGATGGTCTCACTTATTTTCAAACTGAATTCTTCATTTATTGTTGTGTCACCTTGCCCTTCTTCATCTTTATATGGTTCTCCTTGTTGATCTTCTTCACTCTTAGTTTTTACCTATTCGTTAAGGTTATATTATGAATTTATACAATACATTACATTATATGAATTGAAGTACAACAATGTACAAGACATACCTTTTCTTCATTCTTTGCTTATTTCTCTTGTGTACATTTCCTTCTTACAAATTGCCTTTTCCAAACCTACACGGACCACAACATCAAAACCTTCACTGTATTCATTAGAAAATGAATGTTAATAAGGCAATTTACCAAGCTTTTTATCCTCTATTTTTTTCTTTACAGCAGTATCTCCATTCCTCCCCTCTTTTTTGAAGTGTTTGGACTTTCGTGCTTGCTTCCCGACCCCTCAACCATTGTATCTTCTAATCTTTGTTGTAATTACTCATACAATAAGCTATAAGCATCCACAACTTGTGTGAAATTGGAAAAAAAATATACATCAATACCTCGTCGGAAGAACTTGACGGAGTTTGAATTTCCTTTGCCAATGGTTTTTTTGGAACATGTGATCCCAGCAGCTCGTAACCTCTCTCACTTGTTCATATTCTTCCTTCCCCCTTCTCTTTTTTCATATTTAAATTTGCTACAAGTTATCAAAACAATAAACGTTTATAAATACAAAACAAATTTCGATTGTTGTTCCTAAAATAAAGGGCATATTTGTTGATACTATTTTAAAAGATAATTAAATAAAAACAAAAAAATTATAAATATTCCTAAATATATCTATATATATAACCTATAATTAAAAAGAAAAAATTATTATACAATTTACCTTTGGACTTTGGCAAAAATATAAAGATTGCAACAATGGAAACTTTTAAAAAATTAAACGATTTCCAATTAATATTGGAGATCACAACAGTGACAATTTATGATTGGTCCAAAATTTCTTATTCAACATATGTTAATTTCTTAACATTAAAAAAAAAACCAAAATTTTAAGTTAAAAACCATAGTTTTAAATTTTCATATGTTGATATTTCTATCGATATTTTTCACATTTTCATGGATTCAATATCGATAAAAAGGATGAATCTATATTTTCATTAATCTTAAAAAAACAAGGTTAAAATTTTATTTTTGTCCTTAAACTTTGTACCTTGTTTTATTTTTGTTCCTAAACTTTTAAAAATGTCTATTTTGGTCCTCAAACTTTTGATAAAATCTTACTTTGGTCCCTGTCATTAGAATTCTGTTAACTACAAAATGACGATGTGGCTTCTATGATTGGATGATTAGGCTCTATATTTATCATATTAATTAAATTGATAATTGACAAAAAAATCTTGATAATTTATTTCATGAATCTTTTACATCAACATAGACATAATCAATACACTTGAATCAAAAAAACCCAAATTAAAAACTATTTTTGTTCTTTTTAATTGAAATCTTGAAGCAAACCATAAGAACAACATTTAGTAAAATAACAAAAAATGGAATTAACATATTGGTATTAATATTCATGACAAGGTACAATAAACTAGAAAAATAAAATAGACACAACACATATATAAAAATAAACAGTACGGAATTGCAAATAAATATTTTCACAATGAATCACAAAATTGAGAAACAGGTGAAGAATAAAGAACGAAGGAAGAGAAGGAAAAATGAAGAATAAAGAACTGGGGTGAAAAAAAAGCACTTTAATGAATCACAAAATATCTCAAACTTGAGGCATTAAAAATTTTGTATGTTGATAAATTTCATTTGGTATATAGTTGAGAAAGTGAAGTGGAACGATAATGGGCGAAGATGGTTGGTGATGATCAAAATCTTGAATACAAACTGACTTTTTGAGTTTTTTTTTATAAAACATCAATTTACCATCTAGCATTTAATTAAAAATTAAAATCATAGATTATCAAAAATAGTAATCTTATTTGGAGCTTAAACATCCAAATATAGAAGTCATTTCATCATTCCATGAGAGAGTTAACAAAATCCTTACAACAAGGACCAAAATATGCTCTTTTTAAAAGTTGAGGGACTAAACAGACGTTTTTTAAAAGTTAAGAGACCAAAATAGAATAAAATACAAAATTTAGGGAATAAGAAAAATAAACATAAAAATGATACTGATATAAATAATAGACATGCTCACTTATTTGAAAAATAATAAAATATTTATTTTATAGACTAAATCTTTTTTTTTTTTGAATTTTTTAATAATTTTTCAGAAATATTTATCGATATGGTTTTTTTTGTAAAATTAAGACTTCGATATATCTATCAACATCGATATTCTAAATTTTGGTTAAAACATAAAATTTCAGAAAATCTCATAGAGTTTCAAAATAAGAATTTCTCCTTAAAACATACTAAAACAATTATTCAAACAAAAAAAATCTTACACCAATCGATCTGTTAGACTATCACAATGTGCTAATAATCAAATACATTTTTTATTTGACAATTAACTGTATGTTAACTACAACAATAATTATAGAAATTAATTACGTTCATGATTGATCACTCTGTGTTAATAGTCAAATAAATTTAAGGCTACGGTTTTAAGTTAAAATTTAGATTTTTATTTTGGTTGGTGAGAAAATTAGTATAAATTTTGGATTAGTGAAAGTATTTTTGAACAAGTCAATGATATGAAACTTTTTCAATAATTCAGTGACATTTTGAAACAAAACTTTTAACTGCTTTCATTTAAAATTAATGGTAAAGGTACTTTTAACCATTTTTAAAAGTTTGACATTTTCTAAACTTTGGAAAGTTTAGGAGTATTTTTAATGTAAAATTACAAAGTTGAAGGACATATTTTGAATTTAATCAAAGCGATGGAGAGATGCTTATGACATCTAAACTTGATTTTTATGAAATATTTTCGTTAAGCTATTAATGAAAAAAAGTAAAAATTGCATAAACCAACTCTTAGCTTGGTTAAAACCACACCTAACTTTCAATTCAATCAATTATGTCATTTGTTAATTGTTGGAATTAGCCTTTTTCTAAAACTAACCTTTATTATTTATATAATTGAGTATTTTAAAATTTTCATATTTTCCTATCCCATAGAGTCTCTTCCCTTCACCTTCCCAGTTCCCAGGTCATCTTCATCTTCATCTTTCTCTCCCTTATCCCCAACACAAATAAACTAAACTTGGGTTGAAATTTTAAAAATAATAATAACAATTCCTTTGTGTCGTGAAAATCCTCTCCCAATGTAAAAGCAAAATAAGGCTTTAATTTTTTTTATTTAGCTCAAGAGATTTAAGATAGTTCACAGATATCTCTAAATTGTAATATACTTCATTCTAAATTTTGATCTAATTTTTGGAGAAAGTTAACTTTAATACTCAGTCAGTCTCATATTATGATTAATATTTGAGGTAATGTTTTAATGTTGATCGGGTGAGTATTATTTTATTGTTTGACTTATATAGTATTTATCGGTTCAGTTTATGGATTCAATTACTATGCTTTTGACGTTGTATTTTACTATCTGTTATGATATTGTTATTATATAATATTAGGTATATATTTGCAAAATGACTAAATATAGCTGAATGCATATTGCAAAATAAGTGAAATATATGTCTTAATAAAAATGAAACAAAATAATTATAATACAACAAAAAATTTCAACATTAAATCTGTAATTGTTCTAAATATTTTTTAAATGAGTATGACATATATTTGAAATAACACTTCGTATATATTTGAAATCGAATGGATATACAATTAGATATTGAATGCAATCCATGGAATTTGGAGATTTTGAACTGGAAATCAAATTCAAATATTGAGAACAAATTAAGGAAAAAAGATCTCCTAAATTTAATGGAAATGAAATGTTTTAGTGAATTTTGAAAATTTTGGAAAAGTACACGATATTCATTTTTTCATTTTTTTTCCCCATAATTATATATTTTCGATTTTTCAAATAAAAATACTAAAAATTAATGGAGGTATTATGACTTTAGCTTAATTTATATGTAATATTTTAAGATTTAAGATGTTAGGAAGCTTATTTCCACCAACGGAGGAGCGGACAACTATTAATACAAAATAATGTATTTAAGTCATTCTTATATTTAGCCTATTGAGAAACCCTTTATTCTTTATTCTTTCGATTACTCAACAACTTAAGATCCATAATTTATAATCCACTATTTGATTTGCCACATTTTAGGATCTGAAACTAGCATAATTTATCAAACTTTGGGGTGTGAGATTGTAACCATAACCAACTCAATAGTCCATGTGATTTATCATATGATATTATGATGATATATTTTAAAAACTATATTGAAGGGTGCGAAAGACTTGAAACAAAAATTTCAAAATATAATCGCCACATATACTAATTTAATTTTCCTTTAATTTTCTTTTAGACAAATTTCCTTCAAAATTAATTAACTGAGTTAATTTTACAATTTTGAAAGTATAATTTTGAAACGGTAACTAACCGCTTATATTCCGACCCCCTACACAAACACACCAATTTATGATTTTAATCCTATTACCTTAACATATATAGATCAGTTTGTTTACAATAACCAGAAGCCACATATTCTTCCTTAAAAGGTGACAGTTGCAATTATCAAATATTTGTCGACAGGATAGACAATTCATGGTGGCAAGTGTTATTGAACATGGCTTCCTCTACATTTTATGAATCCACGATGCTACTGGCTAATGAGCAGACAAGAAATGCTGTACTCATACTCCAATATTTTGTTACACCTTCCATCCATATATGTTAAGGTAATAGACAATTAACTTTAATGTTTAAATGTGTGTATCACGCGATTGATGTTACACCATCTATCCTTTCTTCTCATATTACTGAAATGTTGATTGCATCCTTCTAAGCTTTCAATCTTCAAGAACTCTATGAAACAACACCAATATATACTAAAAGCTGTCATCAATTTAAAATTCAGTATACTGGAATGAAACATGATAATTATCCTCACATTATATTTTATAAGCTCATTTCAAATCAATTCAAGTAACAAAACTGAGAGGAACTAGACAGCAATTAAAGCTGTAAAGATAAGTATTTCAAGCATTGTCAAAACAAGTATGAAGTAGTAGAAATTAGAAACAGAGGCTTTTCTATAAAACATCTTCCCGAACTCAACATCTTTGAAACCACCAACTCTTGGGTCTGACGAAAAGCTCAAAATTCTGCCAATAGAAACCATAGTTGATTAAGAAAATGAAGGATTGAAGATG
>JBBPDI010104974.1:0-10205 GCA_037974545.1 Cucumis variabilis
CATTTCAATATATTAAACAGTAAAAAGAAACCTATCTAAACAAGGGCTCCATGAATATAAATTAAAGAACAAAGAGATATTGTAAAAATAAATTAAAAAAGAAAAAAAAAACAAAGTTAAATCACGAAAAGAAAACCCCTAACAGTCTCAACTACTAAGGAAAACCAATAAAACATAGACAATCAGCGGAATCAGTTTGAAGGACACCCTCTATGACAAACACGACTCCTTGTCCCTCGTCGGTCCACCTCTCTTGTTACCTTTGTCTGAAAAATTTAAACATAAAAGGGTGAGTATAAACATACCCAGTAAGAGACCTGCTACTCCCCGTTAGGGGAGAAATAAAACTATTAACTTTCTATTGGGGGTGCCCTACACTTTATCAGTTTTGTGATCCCGTAGGAACACACATAATCAGTCTAATGCCCTGCAGGACATATATATCAGTCTAGTGCTTTGCAGGAAGCACATATCAGTCTAGTGCTCCCGAAGGATGCACAACATGTGGCGATCCCGTAGGATACCTGCAAGGCACGCTACCTAATAGACAAAGCTAACAATTCCCCCTTAGTCTATTATAAACATTTAATCAGTCCAAAACTAGCATGCCTAGTCAGTCAACAAATAACAATTTAAATTTACCATCAATTCATTCTTTCAGTTCAACACATGTACAATCAAGTTATACAATCCAACACCTAACCGAACAATATTATAGCGGTTCCTCAACGAATAAACTTGTACATAAACATCGCTCTCCTCAATTCAGTCAGTTCAGTTTGGTTCATTTAATCCTATCTAGAACACCACTCATGCCCTAACATAACGGTGAACAACCCACGATTCAATCTGCACAAGGTTTTCAGTTCAGTCATAACCAAATATACACATCAGTCAGTCATCTCAGTTCAATAGAATTCATTTAGCCTAACAGTCATCAATTACCAAAGTTTCTTATCAGTCAGTAAATCCCAGATCAATAAAAATTCATATAAACAACACATCTCAATTTCATCGTTGATTCCAGTAGTAAGAACCCTTAGCTTAACGTTACTTAAGTTCCTTAATCGAATGCAAGTCCAACGACACAAACTACACACATAACCACAAAATTTCAATACTTTCCCAAATCTGTTTCCTCGTTCAAATCATTCAACCGCGATATCCATGAACTTTCCCAAGTAGATGGAGAATTAAGCTTCAACTAACCCATCGAAACTCCAAGGACTCGAGCACCGTCCACCATGACTCCTTGAATAACCAATATAGAACCAAACGATTAATTCCACATTACCACTCAACAAATCTATCACGCAGACAGCATCAAATTCATTGTTACAACTTACCCTACAACCCGATACTTCTTCTGGCAAGGTTGAAATCGTAACTTAATATAGGTGAAATCGATGCGTGCAGAAACCAATTTAATCGACAAAAGAGTAACTTTGGCTCACCACCTACAGCTGGAATGTGAAGAGCTGCACGGCGACAATCCGACGGATGTGACGGTGCAGACGAATGATGAGCGAAGAACGAAGAATTACGGTAACTTCAACTGGACTACGGCGAACGAAAATGGTTCGGCTGGGGGGACGGAGAGTCGCGCGGCAGTCGCAACTTCACAGCGCGCTGCTTTACGAACTACCGATGGCTCCACGAAGGGTGAGACAGTGTGGCATGGCTGGGCTTGTCGGGCGGAAAAGAGAAAAGGAAGGAGCTGCGGCGACTGGGCTTTGTCGGACGGAAAAGAGACGCAGTTCATCGGCTGCACTTCACGATCGAAGATCGAGCGCGAAAGAAGATGACATCTGCAGGTCGATCAGAGAGGAAGCTTGGTCGGACGGGGTGAATGTTGAAGGTTGCGGTGGCTAGGGCAAGGGAAGAAAGAAGAAGAAGGAGGAGATGAGGGGGGGTGGGGAGGCTGCACGCATGAAGAGAAGGAGGGAATTTTATTTTATTTTTTAATGAATAATAATAATAATAATAATATATTATTATTATTATTATTATTATTATTATTATTATTATTATTATTATTATTATTATTATTATTATTACTTTTTCCTCCTTCACTTCCTTTCTTTCTCAATAGGTCATTTCCCTTCCACACTAATTGTAATAGAATAGTACTAAAAAATTTAAAATCTCTAAATAATAAGGCAATTTAATTAAAAATAAATACCTTAAAGCTCGAGGTGTTATAATATTGTTGGGTGGAAGTTCAAGCACAAAAGCTCCTTGATGTTAAAAAGTTAATACCTTTGTTGTAAAATGCTTAACAGAGTGACAAAGAAAAAGAAGGCTTAAACTACAATTTATGAACAAACTTTCATTCACTCATATTACTTCAAATATACAGTACAATTATCTCACAACTATATTGATTCGTAGGCTGCATTATACAGAATTCATTGTATGAATATGAATTTGGGATGTATACAATTGTCATAATAGGAACCTTTTCTAGTAGTGAAAGAACATTACCTAAAAGAAGCATGATTCAACAAGTAATAATATAAATCATACATAAATCCCCTCTAACTTAATAATATAAATCCTCGATTTGTACTTATAGTTAATGCTTACACACACTAAGGAAAAACATGATTCAGCAAGTAATAAAGCACAAAATGAGAATACCATTAAAACTAATAACTTTAACTTCGAAGTCTAAAAACATTACATGAGAAAATACACATTCCTATATGGGTCAATATGTAAGACTCTTTCTACCAAAAAAGAAAAAAAAATTCTCCTAGTTATCAGATGATTAAATAAATGTGCAGACTAAATCAACACAAAAGTTACACTTTAAATCAACATCATGAACCCGTAAACTACAATAGAGAATTTTTAAGAGTTAAAATGATCCATGTGAAACTGAAGAACCAAAACCTAGCAAAAGAATCCTAAACCTCAACACAAAAACTTAACATATTAACATTATCATTGTGATAGACTTTGAAAGCTTCAAATTTATCAATATAAAATATGATTTAACAAAATGTACCTTGAAGTCCTTCCAACCCTATTAAAAAAAAAAAAACAGATAAGTCTAACACTTTGAACAAAAATGTCCTTAACAAATAAATACACATAAAACACACACACACAAAAAGAAAACTTTCCTAAGAAACACCTGAACAAGAATGTCCTTAAAAAATAAATACAAAGGGGTAGATATTTTACTTAGAAAGTGAAAGAAATAGTAATAATGATTTGTACATGCCTTAATTTGCTATACATAATTCTTCCACCCTCCAACCCTTAATTCCTCTCACCCCTCAAATTCAATTCCTCCATATAAACTATCTAATAAACATAAACGAAATGGACAAAAAAAAAACCAAAAATGAATGAAACATAAACTATAGTCCAATAATCCCATTTAGCAAATTATAACAAAGGGAACAAACTACTCCTAGCAGGTCAACAAATGATCATCCCACAAAACTTCCTACCATCTACTCCGCCACGATACTAACTTCAGTAAACATAAATTATAAATAAATGAGTTAAGAAATGACCCACCAACATCTTTAAAGATCTAATAAGTTTACCTTCAGCTTGCTTAATTTTTATTGCCTTGTCCTTAAATATACTAACACGAACCACATATCTTGTGACTATACTCTCATAAATATAAGGCAGTGGTATATAAGGAATTGGGCCTTTAAACTCAGTGAAGCCTGGATATTTCACGAATGAGAAGCATGTCAATTCTAATCTTTTAAGAGTTATAATTTCTTTGTCAAAATTTGGCAAATTCAAGCTGAATAAGTTACTTACCAACCAGTTCAAGCGTTGTTTGATTTAAAGTTCTCACAGTAAAATTCATTACAGGTGTCAATTTGAAGCAGAACCAAGCAAGTAGAAGCTTAGAGAGAAAGCTATGGATGGTGCAAGAAAAGTTTATTTTCAACAATTTACTGGTTTCTAATTAAAGTCAATACTTAAAAGAAGACTTCTATAAGAATGGATAGCATTTTAAGTTTTTAACGATTTAGAAACAAACAAAATAAAAACTTGAAAAGACTACTTCAGAAAAAGTAAAATATAAGGGGGAAAAGAGAAAAATATTTCCTTTTCACCTTCAAAGGGTTTCAGATTGAGAATCAAGAATAGAACAAATTCACATAGATATTTAAAAAGAACCACAAAAGAAAAGTTTTTTGAAGGCAAAGTGTAACGACCCAACTTTTCTAATTAAGTCGAAGTCATTAATTTGAAACAATGACTTTAGTTTACACAAAAATACCAAATTAAATTAAAATCAAACTCTCAAAGAAAATAAAATTTGAGTTCAGGCCCTGTTTAAAATAACCAAAATTTCAAAGTAAAGCTTGTAATACATTAGTTCATGTACTCAGTTAAACCACAAAATTTTCTAAACAAGCTCAAGTACTAAAACAAAATAAGAAAATAAAACATTAAGCGGAAGCAATTGACGACATCTCCTATGACAATCATGCCTCCTTTGTTCCTCTCGTCGGTTTGCCTCCTTTATTAACTTTGCCTAAAAAAATTAAACATAAAAGGGTGAGTATAAACATACCCAGTGAGAGACCCACTACTGGTTCCTAATGGGGTACCCTGCATAGTCATAGTCTTGTGATCTCGTAGGATACACATAACCAGTCTAACACCCCGAAAGATGCATAAATCAGTCTAGTGTTCTGCAGAAATACATATCAATCTAATGCTCCTGTAGAATGCACATAAAGTGGTGATTCCATAGGACACTTGCAAGGTAACTATCCAATAGGAAACTAACAATTTTCCCTTCAGTCCATTGTAAACATCTTAACAGTCATTCATGGTTCAGTCAAATATCCTCATCACATACACTCTTCACTTAACCCCTAACAGTCATCTTAATTTAATTTAGCCCCAAAGCCAGTCAGAAATATATTAGTACATCAGTCAACAAACTAAGTAATCATAACATCCCTCTCAGTCTACAAGAGCACAACCATACCGTCTCCTCAGTTTAAAAGAACACAACCATAACAATATATCATATATTCAGTCTAAACAAAAATCCGTCATTTAAAACCTACCCCCTATAAGAAACATCAACGAGTTTCAGTCATTCAACATCCATATGTGTATATATACATATCTAGTCAGTCACAACATGCACTTAATACCAAGTCCACATCAATCCATACATAAATATATATATTTTTCCCAGTCGAACACAACATACAATAAACCTTAAATCTACATCCAAAAGTATATATCATAACCATCATCCCCACTCAGTTCAGATATAACAATACAGTCCAACACAACTCAAAGCTATAAGTGAGTCTAATAGAAAGTCCCTTACCTCACTCTTATGCAAATCCTTCAATCAACCAATTCCAATAGTCCAATCCTAAACATAAACAACATCAATCAACATCTTTCCACCTAACTATATTCATTCATTCAATTTGACCTATATGAAAGTTGCACAACTTACCCAAGAAGTGGAGAACCAAACTCAAATGAACTTTTTTGCAAACCCGAGGATCTTAACGCCAGAACGCCAATACCGCCTTCAAGAATAAACATCAAATCTACCAATTAGACAACATTACTTCTCAATACTTTCACAATGCCAAACCACGAAATCCACAAATTTCATCCTTACTAAACTAGATTACGACCAATCGGCGATAGTGGTTCTGAAATAAATGGAATTGAAGCGTGCAAGGGTGAGGTGGTGTGGCACGACTGGACTTTGTTAGCCAGAATCGGCGCAGAGGAGAGCTGCAGATCTGATCAAAAAAGAAAGAAGAGGAGTGACGGTGGTTGTTCAGAACGAGGACAACGACAGAGGAACGGAGACGACTCGCAGTAACCCCTTGCAGACTTGACACCCAGTGAGGAGACGTTCGATGGCATCCCTGTTTGCTCGAAGTGGAGGCTCGAGTGGACAGCGTGACAAAGGGGATGGTTGCGACTTCGTCGTCGATCGGCGGCGGGGGGGGGGCTTTTGTCATTGGAAAACAAAATCAACACAACTACTCTATTCTTTCATGAGGCAAGTCCTTACAAAAAGAAACACATCGGTGGAGATAGGGAGAATATCGTAAGAAGAAGAGGAAAACGAGAGTAGAAAATCAGTGCAAAATTAGCAGGACACAGGTTGTGGAATTAAGCACGTAGGTGCTTCGGTAATGAAGCCACTTACCTCAAAATTGTGCCCCAATAATTAGCAAATTAATCTTTCTCTTGGCTTAGCTAGAATCCTGGATTAAACCGCTACTACAAACCGTCATCAAATCAAATTTCAAACTTTAGGACCTAATTCCAAAACACAAGTCAACTTAAACTCAAACAACATACCAAATTGTGATTTGATCTAACAATCACCTCAACGATCCAAATGAGGTCCAAATCTATGCAAATTTAATAATAAGTATTAGATGTTCAAATTCCAGAAAATCCATACCTACTCCAAAGGGATTCAAAAACAAACACGTACCCCAATATCGCCAAAAACCAACCTTTACTTCCCCAGACAGGGCGTAAAAACTTTCAACCTAGACCAATCATGATATTAAAAATTAGGATTACAATTCCAGTCATCACCAAGTATACATTGATGTAGTAAACATAATCATTAGAAACTTAGTAGCTAAAATATTTATCTATTAAATTCGTTTTTAATTCTCAATCTAAAACGATCATAAACTAACACAATCTTTATATTATCAACTTCAAATTTAAACCTTCACTTTTCCATTGTCAAAATTCTAATTTTTCTTAATGGTAGAAAAATAAATTTATAATTTAACTAAAAACTATAAACATAGTAATAAATTGCTATATTATTTGAAAATATACATTGAAAAATAAGATTAGTGTAATGTAATTTATTTAAGAAGGAGAAAAAGAAAAGAAAAAAAGACTCACAGAGAGTGTCGCCGACGAGAAAGGTTATAGTTGAGGCCCAATCGGAGTAAGTAGTAGAAGTGAGAGGGATGGTCCAGCCGAGGGAATCACCGACGTTGTGAGGGGCAGTTGCCACCCTTTGTGGAGGAGGAAGCACCACCAGTACCACAAGCACCGCCGCGAACATCGAATTCACTGGCATTATGAGTTCTTGGTACGCGTGTGTTCTCAGATCAGGGGGTTGCTGAATTTTCGAGATACGAAATGGAGTTTGTTATTTATGTAGAAAAAGAGCCAACCTAACAATGATTTCACGATTCACGATTTCACAATTTTGGAACGGAAGAAGGGATGATTTGCAAACGGATGAACGAAGTGAACGTTTTTTGGTGGAGAAGGGACGATTTGTGCAATGAATGCAGGGGATGAAAGCTGAACACGAACGCAGGGATGATTTCACGGGTGGGAGAAGGGATTCACGAGACTTTTTAGGGTTTTAGAAAAGGGAAAAACCCTTATAATTGGAATGCTGTCATTTTGAGAAATAATTTTTAAGATATTTCTTGAAGTTTTTAGAAATGGCGACGATTTTTTAGAAAACGTTTTTAAAAACGTCAAGAATTTTTTAGAATTATCTTGACATTTTAAAAACGTCAAGAATTTTTTATAAATTTCTTGATGTTTTTAAAACGTCGAGAAAAACTATATATTATTGACGTTTAAAAACCGTCAAGAATGTCGAATTCATATACATTCTTGACGTTTTAAGAATATCAAAAAATTATAGATATTTTTTGATGTTTAAAAAACGTCAAGAAAAAATATATCTTACTTAACGTTTAATAAACGTCAAGAAAGTTGAAAATTAGTCTTTCATATAAATTCTTGACGTTTTTATTTGAAATCACATCTTTCTTGACGTTTTTTTCCAAAAACGTCAAGAAAGGAAAACTGCAACCGTCAAGAGAGCCTGTTTTTGTAGTAGTGCACATATAAGCATAAAGCATACTTGACGAGGGACGAAGAGTCGCGTTAGCCATTGGGACACAAAAACATAGACTTACATTATAATTCAGTCTACAGAACCTAAAACTTAGGCTCTGATACCAACTGTAACGACCCAACTTTTCTAATTAAGTCGAAGTCATTAATTTAAAACAATGACCTTAGTTTACACAAAATCACCAAATTAAATTAAAATCAAACTCTCAAAGAAAACAAAATTTGAGTTTGGGCCTTGTTTAAAATAACTAAAATTTCTAAGTAAAGCTTGTAATACATTAGTTCATAAACTCAGTTAAACCACAAAATTTTCTAACCAATCTCAAGTACTAAAACGAAATAAGAAAATAAAACATTAAGCGGAAGCAATTAACGACATCCCCTACGACAATCATGCCTCCTTCGTTCCTCTCGCCGGCCTGTCTCCTTTATTACCTTTGCCTAAAAAAAAATTAAACATAAAAGGGTGAGTATAAACATACCCAGTAAGAGACCCATTACTGGTTCCGTTAAAGGAAAATAAAATATTAACTTCCTAACGGGGTACCCTGCACAGTCATAGTCTTGTGATCCCGTTGGATACACACAATCAGTCTAACACCCCCGAAAGACGCATAAATCAGTCTAGTGTTCTACAGAAACACATATCAGTCTAATGTTCCCGTAGGATGCACACAAAGAGGTGATCCCGTAGGACACTTGCAAGATAACTATCCAATAGGAAACTAACAATTTTCCCCTCAATTTATTGTAAACATCTTAATAGTCATTCATGGTTCAGTCAAATATCCTCATCACATACACTCTTCACTTAACCCCTAACAGTCATCTTAATCTAATTTAGCCCCAAAGCCAGTCAGAAACATATCAGTAATCATTCAACAAACTAAGTAATCATAACATCCCTCTTAGTCTACAAGAGCACAACCATACCGTCTCCTCAGTTCAAAAGAACACAACCATAGCAATATATCATACATTCAGTCTAAACAAAAATCGGCCATTTAAAACCTACCCCTATAAGAAACATCAACGAGTTTCAATCGTTCAACATCCATATGTGTATATATACATATCTAGTCAGTCACAACATGCACTCAATTCCAAGTCCACATCAATCCATACATAAATATATATATATTTTCCAGTCGAACACAACATACAATAAACCTTAAGTCTACATCCAAAAGTATATATCATAACCGTCATCTCCACTCAGTTCAGATATAACAATACAGTCCAACACAACTCAAAGCTATAGGTGAGTCCAGTAGAAAGTTCCTTACCTCACTCTTATGCAAATCCTTCAATCAACCAATTCCAATAGTCCAATCCTAAACATAAACAACATCAATCAACATCTTTCCACCTAACTTTATTCATTCATTCAATTTGCCCTATATGAAAGTTCCACAAGTTACCCAAGAAGTGGAGAACCAAACTCAAATGAACCTTTTTGCAAACCCAAGGATCCTAATGCTAGAACCCCAATACCGCCTTCAAGAATAAACATCAAATCGACCAATTACACAACATTACTTCTCAATACTTTCATGATCCCAAACCATGAAATCCACAAATTTCATCCTTACCAAACGAGCTTACAACCAATCGGCGATAGTGGTTCTGAAATAAATGGAATTGTCGCGTGCAAGGGTAAGATGGTATGGCACGGCTGGACTTCGTCGGTCGGAATCGACACAGAGGAATGTCGCAGATCTGATCAAAAAAGAAAGAAGAGGGGTGACGGCGGCTGTTCGGAACGAGGATGGCAGTGGTGGAACGGAGACGACTCGCAGTAACCCCTTGTGGACTTGACGCTCAATGAGGAGACGTTCAACAACGTCCTTGTTCGCTCGAATTAGAGGCTCAAGCAGATGACGTGACAAAGGGGATGAAGAAGGAGAAGAAAATCAACGGGCTGTGCACGGGGAAGAAGAAGGGAGAAGAGAGAGAAAATTTTATTCTTTTTTCTTTTTCTTTTTCTTTTTCCAACTTAATAATAAATAATAATAATAAAATATTATTATCAATTATTACTACCCTTTCCAATTTTTTTTCCTGCTTCACTTCTTTTCTTTCCCCTTTAAATCCCAAACATAATAACACTCCAAAATTAAAATCTTAAAACAAGGATAATTTGATATAAATGAAAGAAGATAAAAAATAATACCTTAAAATTTTGGGGAAAAAACAATCAAGATCAAGAATTGTTAAATATTGAAATCCCACCAACAAAATACATGGTACTCAAAAACTAAATCCTAAAACTAAAAAACTTAAGAAATTAATACCTACTTAAAACAAAATAAAAATTT
>JBBPDI010104983.1:0-10205 GCA_037974545.1 Cucumis variabilis
TTAATTTAAGTTAAATATAAGATATTTAATTTAGCTATTAATTAATTGGATAATTAATTAATAGTTTAGTTTTATTTGATTTAATTAAATTAATATAAAACTATAAGATATTGGAGAGATATTCATTAAATAAGTTTTAAATGAAATATTAATTAAATATGATTTAATTAATTGTTAATTAATTGATTAAAGGTTAATTAATTAGTAGATTTAAAATTCTATTAATTTAATATTTTTAAATTAATAGAATCTCATGATTCTTTGTTACTCTCTTTCCTTTTTGGAGTAGGAATGAGAGTTATAAATATCTAAAAAAAAATAGTTTTCTTAAACGCATTAATCAAGAAAAAAAAGCCAATGCTTTTGCTCTTCGCAAAAAGAAAGTAGTTTCATTCTAAACTTTTTTCCCTCCCAATTGGTTCCCACAAAACGATCTCATCCAAGAAGATAGAAAGGTTTTCGATGGGTGGTGTTCCAATTTTGAGAATTACTTTGTAGATTTAGAGACATAAACAAGTAAGTTTTTCTTTCTCAAATCTATAATTAGAAAGCATGCTTAGTCTTTAAGTCTTAATAAGAAATTAGTTTCTTTATTATTTTTGCCAATGTAATAGTATTTTGGGGTTCCCAAATTAAATTGAGGAATGGTTCTGTAAAATTTTTCGCTGCCATAGAATTTTTATCCTTTAAAGGACGATCCCTCGTGAACACGAGTTTGTTATACACTCAGGATTAAGACTAAGTTATCTAGGTCATCCTAATGAATTAGAAACCTATCTAACAGAGTTACATCTAGTGGTTACTATTTCGTGGTCCGGTCTTATGCCAATTAATTGCATAGGATACTTTTACTCGTATGTCACCTACACGAACGTCTTGGATTATTGCATTTGTATCAAATACAAAGTGAGTCGTATCCATAATGATACCAGGATAAGGTACCTAACCTTATCTCTATACTATAGACCCTTTAAGCTGATCTTGAACATTAATTTTTGTCTGTCTCTATATACTATTTAAGACGCATCAAACAACTTTGGAGGTTAGTTTATTGAATTTGGGTTATTAAGACAAAACTAATAATATAATTAATAATATTTATTGAAATTATAATAATAACACTTTATTAATTAATAACGGTCAGTAAATTATATTTTCTATCTACGAGTTTTAGAAAATAAATCTCAACACCGACATGAGAACATCTATTTTGAAATCAAATTTTCTACTTTTAAGAAAAGTATCTTTTTGATAATAGTCCCCAATAATATCTTTTTCAAAGCAGAATATTTTTCACAAACTCCCATAAAAGAAAATTTTTTGCCACATCAACCAATAAGGAGAAAAAACACTGAACAAATATAACTACCACGGGCCCACACATCTTCTCTGACTTGTTGACAAGATCTTAATCAAGGAAGGCTCTTGATACCATTTTAACCTAGGTGAGCATGCAACTTATCTTTGATATAAATTTTGAAAGTCTAATTCATTTTATAATGCTTATAAAAAAAGACAATCCTATAACATCCATCAAACGTCCATTATGTCACACCCCACCTTGAGCACCTCCTTGCTTGACCCGAGATGTGGCGTGAAGTCAGTCGACATTGCTCCCTTTTCGAACAATGCTAGCTGACCTTGGCTTCTAAACATTCTAAAATACTAAACGACTTGCGTAAAATAAATCTTACTCAGTATAATAACACTAGAAACATAGGTTAAGTAGACTTTATTACATAACCTCAAAAGAAGTCAAGGCTAGATGTCTTTGATTATCGACTACTTTTTTAGACCAAACAAAAACTAAACAATTAAACTTAAACCTGACTTATGTACATCACAAAAGTAAACCCAAGTACTGACTAATAACAACAAAAATATTTACAACTTTGCACAGCAGACTTGGAGACAACAGTCAGGCTCTCGAATCATGATCTCTACTTGAAAAGTGAAAAAATATTTGGAAAGGGTGACCTAAATAGCCTAATGAGTGACGATTTTGTAAGACATACTTTAAAACAAATACACTTTAGTATTTTACATAAATCATTCATAAAGCTTAATATAAGAAGAAAATATGAAGAACTTCTTTGTGTTAAACTCTTTCTGTCTTTCAAATACTCTTTTATCCTTGTATATTCTATACCCAAGAAATTCAATCACGATAGTAACTAGATCGACCTATCGCACTAGTTTCAGTAATATCGATCAAGATATCAAAGCATCTTTGGTCTTACCATCCTGCCATATCTTGGTCAAGATAGCAGAACACCTTTGGTCTTACTATGTTGGAAAATCTTGGTAGTAGCTGGGTAAATGGTCAGCAAAGTCCATACCCTAGACTGTTCACATTGACTGTTGAAAACTCAAAATATAGAATACCATGATTTTCTCTTTAAAATCATTCTCATTAAACTCATGCTTACTCATAAATCATTGCTTGCAAATCTCATCGATAAATACATTGATAAAACATTTCTAATTAAGCATGCTCAAGCACTTTTCATAAAATGGTAGCTTATAAATCATTCTTAGAAACATCATTTAGAAATCATTTTTTCACTCACGGGTAGTAGCTTAGACCTTTGGTCTGTAAACTTGTCCGATCTTCTCTTGACATGAAATAACGAGAAATAATTCCATTTAATTTCCCTTTATCACAAAAATATCAACTCAGCTTAAAAAATTTCCAACATACTAAAAACAGCTCGAAAACACCTATTTAGCATGGCTAGCGCATAGGGGGTGGGCAGTAGAGGTTGGCAGGTGCATGCATAATCTGGGCAAACCTTGCCACATGCTAACCTCGTAAGGGGGCTTGCACGCATGTTATCTCTCGTAGGCCATCTCTCACGTGTAGTGTTTGCATGGTCGTGCACCCATGCATGTGTCTTGTCTTATGTGTAGGATGTGTATCCAACATTAGCCTAACATACACACTAACCTCTTTTAACCTAAAATGCATGTCCATCTTGCCTAGCAACCCCTCACACTCGACCAATCACCAACATTGCCCAGAACACCATTTTTTCGCTCAGAAACCTTAACTTCACTTTAGAGCTTAATATCTTACAATTTATAACTTAAATAAAAATATTTCCTTCTACATAGTTGTGGAAAGGTGCCTTATTTTTCTTACCTCATAATTTTAGCCGAAAACTCTGCATATTATGTTCTGTAACCTCCTTTAGTGATGACTGCTCAGAACATTCTACTTAACATTAAATAACAAACTCAAAAAAATAACGTACTAGTAATGATGTCTGGTGCCTCCTCTACTTTTTGATGACCTAAAGCGTACATCTTTTCCTGCTGTAATGGTCTACCCACAACTTCTCTTTCCTTCACATCACTCGTTCCTTCTCTAGTGGTGGTAACTCCTAGTTGATTAACAATGTGTGATTAATCTTGTGAATTTGTTTGCCCTTCAAATTTTAGTTTGGCCCTCTTACCAAATATGAAAAATACCAAAAAGGTCCCAATCAACACGTGATTAATTGGCCACTCGCGTGCGTAATATATTTGGTACATGATCTTGTACTAAGATTATTTAGATTGGTACATGATCGTGTAGCCAAATCTAAATGATCGTGTACCAATATCCCTAGGATTTTTATTTAAGATCGTGTACCAAAATCTTTTATATTTGGTACATGATCTTGAAGCAAATAATGCTTTGAAAAAAAAAATTATGATTGATTCAAAACAAAGACCATGATTTCAAAAAAATATAAAAGCAAAATTGGAGAAGAAGAAGAGAATAAAGAAGATGGAAATGAAGGACAAACCTGAAATATTTTTAAAAATGGTTGACTTCATGGGCTTTTCGATTTTGTTGCACAAGCCGTAAATATTTTTGTGTTTTGTTTTGTTTATAAAAGTTAACCTTTGATTAAATAAAATAAATAAATAAATAAATAAATAATTTCATTAAATCATATTTAATCAAAATTAATTTAATTAATCAAAGGAGAATTGTCAAAAATAGCAAATTTGACAAAATATATACAATATATAACATAATTTTTCAGATTCTATCAGTGCCATTGATAGACAATGATATCAGTGTCATTGATAGAATCCAAAATTTTTCTATAGGTTGTAAATATTTTTAATTTACTTTACTATTTTTAAAAATGCCCCAATTAATTAATCATATTAATTAATTAACATACATACTATACATTATTACCATTATAATTTACGTTCAGTGCATGAACATGTTAACCTATGATGGAGTTTTAAATCTATATGACATACATTATGCACATATAATTTAAATTTTAATTAAAGCATACATCACATGTATAAATAATTAAAACACGTTAAAATGAACTAGTTTTTTGCTTCTAAATTAAGCTAATAACTAAATAAATATAATAATAATTTAGGAAGTAAAATACCCCTTCCGAACCCTTCGAACCGACTGTAAGACCATTAAAATTGCACTAGACATGTGGGTCACTAGAACGGGTTAAAACAGAGTGTAGATTAGGCAAAGCCGATAGGACGCATGGTGCGTTGGAGTAGGTCATTGCGAACCTGGTCAGATCATCGGGTACAGGTTGGATTGCAAGAAACGAGTGCACCTTGCATGGCTATGGTTCGTGAGGTATGTCAAGCTAGAGCGTTGGGTGTGTGGGAATGGGTGGAGCATAGGCTGAGCCAACGTACAGGATTGTTGAAGTGCACCACAACGGGTTGTGGTGTGGACCCATGTCAGGTTGAAGTTGATTTTGGGTCTGTTGTTTACTTTTCTCCAATTTTCACCTTGCCTATCTCCCAGTTGATGTAATTACAACCTATTTTCAACTCTAATGACTCTAATAAAATTTACAGACCCTTGAAAAAAAAGTTACAGCCACTAGACCCCGACCAATTAAAAACCCTACTTAATTTAGAGCTAGATTGTGGGACCCGATAGGTGAAGGAAATTGAAAGATGGAAAATTGGAGGTTTGATTTTATGCTTGAGATTTAGGAGAGAAAAATGAATTTGATATCATTTTGTAAATTAAAATTATTAAAAATTTCAAAAGTTTTGAAAAATAAAAAAACCATTTAAATAAATTAATCACAAGTAAAATTGTATGTAATTAGTTTAAGAAATCTCAACACCTAACATTTCACTAACCATTAGTTAAACTTAGGTGGGCTAGGTGTTTACATCTCATGTAGACACTTATCCCACTAAGTGTTAGTGGAATTATCTATAAAAAATATTGGATTTTTCCACTAACTTTAGTCCAAGGGCAATATAGCCATTTGACCATTCAAGTCAAAAGTCAACATTTTGACTTTTTACCATTTTGTCCGTCTTGACTAATTCGGACCTCTCGAGCATGAATCTGCATTTATTTTTCTGAATTCAAATCACATTTGAACATAAAAGTCGATCAAAGTTTTGACTTTTTACAACTTTGACTATTTTCATCAATTTCGAGCTTTCGAACATGAATCAACATTCATATTTTAAATATTTAAGTCATCTTTAAACATAAATCTCTATCTCAAACCAACGATGATAGCACATATATTTGTTGATTTCTCTCTCGTTACCTAATTGAAACAATTCAAATTATTCCAACATAATGTTTGAAGTTAGTTCCATATGATCTAGCAGGGGAACCTAATGGACCTTTAGATCATGGGCTTCAACGATCAAGAATTAACTAGTTAAACTCTTTTAGATCGAGCTAATCAACATTCGTTAACTAAGGGGTCATTCTATTAAAATCATGTCGTTGTACTCCCCTCACTATAGATATAACCATGATCAGTAAGTAATCCTTGATAGGTTTTACGTAACCTCGATTGAGTCAAAAACTGTTTTACCCTCGAGACTACATTTTGCTTCTTAGTCCCACTGATCTACTATTGAACAATTGGTTTAAGGTCTAACCTACAAACTTAATTCATTTCAGGCCAATGAAAGGGTGGGGGCCCTTATTCAAGACTTGGATTAAATCCTTAAGGAAATAACCTATTTGGTAACCCTAAAGCGAGTATGAGTGAATTCTGTCTTGCACACTGTCCCTAGCTATCCACCCAGTCTTACCCTTGAAAGGGAGACATTTTGAGCCAATGTTGTTGAGCTGTTCTCATTTGTGCAGATCTAAGGAGATAATTTCGTTTGAATAGAAGTTTATAGTTAGCTCAAGATTAAGATTAAGATACCTAAGTCATCAATAATTGATATAGTCTGTTTTAAACAGTTAACTTTGTTATAACTTAAAAGTGACTATTTCATGGTTCTAGTCTTATGTAAAATCTTTACATAGAATGTCCCAACTTCCATGTCTCTATATGAATGATTCATAATCACATCATTTGTACTAACTACAAAGCAGACTGCATCCATAGTGTCCCCAGAATAAGGCGCCCAACCTTAAACTATAAACTTGAACTTGAACTTGATGCATATTTATGTCTTTACATAAAATTCAAATTTACTCTAGATAGTCTCAGAACCTTAGTTTATTGGATTCAAGATTATAACATTCAATTTTTGCTATTAAGTTCTCAATAACCACTTTATTGAATAAAATAACTTAAACTACAAACTACGAGTTTTAGGATATAAATTCTAACAGAATATATGTGATATAACCGCCATTTACCATTTTGAGATAGATTTTTATGTTGATATGTGATTTAAATATTAAAATATGAATGTGGATCATAATTGAAAGCTCGAAATTGAGGGAAATGGTTAAAGTTGAAAAAGTCAAACCGAAGTTATATTTAAATTTGATTTAAATTTCAGAAAAATAAATGCAGATTCATGCTCAGGAGATTAGAATTAGTCAAGACGGACAAAATTGTAAAAAGTCAAAATGTTAGCTTTTGACTTTGACTTGAATAGTCAAATGACCATATTGCCCTTGGACTAAAGTTATTGGAAAAATCCAACATTTTGTTGGATATTCACACTAACACTTAGTGGGATAAGAGACTACATGAGATGTAAACACCTCGTCCATTAAGATTGAATGGATTGTGAGATGTTGATCGTAGGTGAAGATTTTACATGCGTTTTGCATGTTATTATTTTAAAATGTTTTGAAACTTCATTCTCCAACATGCAAAAAGTTTTGATAATTTTTAAAATTATTCAATTTTAACTCTTCCAAAAAGATTTCACTTCTCTCTCCTATAGTAAAGGTTAGTTCTTGCTTTAATTTTTATCTCACTCTCTCAATTACTTAATTTATCGAGTCCCACCACCTGGTTTTGAATACAAAGAATAGTGGGTCAACACTAGTTGTCACACCCCTTCCAAGCTACTGCTAGCTTAGCCTAGAAGACGATGTGAAGCCGACTAACATCACTCTCATCTAACGATACTTATCGACTATTCTGAACTCTTGAACCTGATAAACATGCTAATCTTGTATATAAAATACTCTATATGAACACAACACTGTGGAACCTAGACAATCCATACACATACATGAAATGCGGCCCTTAAACAACTCACTTAGCCATCAAACCTAATGAAGAAATCGTAATTAGATGGATATCTAATAAAAGTTTAGACAATCATAACACCCAAAGCTTACACAAACTTTACAATATCTAAATCTTGCAAACACCTATATACACACAACAAAACATATTCTATGTGCAACTCTACCCATGTACAGGCCAATAATTTGGGAGCTTTCAACAGACTAAGGCAGTTTATCAGGTACCAAAAGCTTCATCTCTACTTGGAAAGTGGAAAAAAATATTTTGGAAGAGTAAGCTATAAAGCTCAGTGAGTGACTAAGCTTTCTCAAATACTTAGCAAGTTTGTCATTGAAAAATAGCAAGGCATACCAAGCATATTAAACATTTTAACTATTATAAAAAAATCTATGTTGTGTAGGACACGCCCAATATAATTAACGTTTACTAGCTCTATGATGTATTAGGGCCCATCTAACACTCCCATCATCTTTGCTGTAGTGGGGTGGGGTCCATCCAACACTTATGACAGCATCGTTGGTATATAGTACATTCACTCTCAACAACGAAATCTAACTTGCGTGCACACAATACCATATAGCTTGGGCTCAACATCTCAATCATGTAGTTAACAGAAAGTCATATGGAAATATTAAAACATGCCTCCTATTCTTTATCTTTTGTAAAACTTAAGCTTACTCAGATCGTTCGTGGAAAACTAAAAAAAAAAATAATACTTGCTTAAAATAATACCGTTTCAACTACTTTTCAGAAAATAGATAAATAACGTGCTCATATGTATATTTCATCATAAAACCTTAGCTTGGAACTATGGCTTGAAACCGTTCATAGAAATCATGTATTATTCATAAAATTAGATTCAAGCATAGAAACACAATTATAAATAATATTTAAAAATCAGTTTTGAAATCCGTTTGTCACTCACAGTCTTATGCTAGTTCCTTGGTGTGTAGACTTGGCCTATCAAACAAACCAAACCTGAGTATCAGAACCTTATATAGTCTTGTATCTTTATACTAAACTTAAGATGAAGTAGAAAAGATGACATCCATTAATTTTAAACTTTGGTATAAAAGAACATTTCAAAATTTCCCCAACATTTTCCAGATGAAACAATACTACTTCAAATAATCATAACTTTCTCAATACTTCACCAAAATTAATGTTCATTATATTAAAATCTATAATTTGAACTCCTCTACAACGTACTTAAAGGAAGGAAAATGAAATTCTCAATCGATTGCTACTGAAAGCGCCTGTAATAGAGGTAGTCCAAAATTAGGTCTCCTGCTAACGTTTGACTTGTTCCTGAAATTAAGCTTACTTCCAATCATTTTTAGCTCAAGAGTTCTTCATGAAAGTTGTAGAAACTTTAATAAGATTTTCAACCATACCTAATATAGCTTCTAACTTACTCTGTACAATCTAGAGAACTCAATAAAACAGAGGCTTCACGATTTCACACACCTAACTGAGACCTAAATGCCTTTTTCGAAAAACACTAATCTAACATCAAAATTATCTTAAGCTTCCTTTACAAAACTTGTTAGAAATTGAATAAACATTCAAACAAAAAAGCTTCAGATTTTAATTCCTCTTGAGCACTTCAAACCAACATAAAAACAAGAGGATGTCTGTGTGAATTTAATTTGTCATGAGAAATGACATAAGCTTGAGATTTCCTATCTTCTTCAACCTCCAAAGTGCAAAATCTCTACTTAAAATCTTTTCAAATCCTCCCTCAACACAACTCTGAACTTGTTGAATAAAAAAGGGATGAGAAATGGGAGAAGGAATTTTGGCTGTGGAGAAGAAGAGTGAAAAAAAAATTGCACCGAAGGAGTTCCTCTTTTTTTTTTCCTCTTTCTTTTTCTTAATGCTCTTGTTTTAAAAAAGAAAAAATGTATACAAAAATAATATATAAATCTTATTTCCATTTTTTTCCTTTCTTTTCTTTTTCTTTCTCTTTTTCTCTCTTTTTCTTCTTCTTTTTTTTTAAAAAAATCCAAAATAATTAACACAACTTGAACCAAATGCATTGTCGTTTTTCTTCAAGAATTTAAATTCAACTTCCTATATTAAATGACAATAGCAATGAATCCAAGGAAAATCTCAGGTTGACACTAGTGATGATTCTGGATTTGTGTTTGTGATGAGATTACGAGGATCAGAAAGCTTCAGAGGTTTCTTTTTTCCTTAACCCTAATTCCACTTAATTAGGGTAGTGATGCATGTTAATTTCTAAATGGTTTATATGCATTTAGGGTAAAATTTATCCATAATTTCTACTACGCATGTCCACTGTTTTCCATTAGCTAAAATCTTAACCGAAAAAATATAGTAGGCAAAATCCTACTGAAGAAAAATAAATAAATATTATATGTACATTAACAATTGCCTCATAGTGTTTTTCTGTCCCTCATAAAGACATCACTTAAGATCTCTGAGTCGTCACATTCCATTGTTGTACACTAACTTCTTGAATGTCGCAAAGGGTAATATGTAAATATGGGAATGATCTTTTATCACATCCTACATTTAGAGCCATACGAATCCCCCCCTCGCCCTGTTGTTTCCTCTTTTTCTAACTTTTTGTTTATATTTTCAGGGATATGAAGGCGTGTACTTATAATATCTTTGATGATATATGTGAAAATTTGTTTCCTGGTTTTAAGAAGGTAAATATGATTACATATGCTAAACCCCTTCTCCTTCTATCTCTTGAATATATAA
>JBBPDI010104994.1:0-25819 GCA_037974545.1 Cucumis variabilis
CGTAATCATCGGAGTCAGAAAGTTCAACATCCTCGCGGCTCTGGCCAGAACCCATTTCGATCAGTAATAGAGTAAAGGAAGATTCGAATTGTTGAAGGGATTTGAGGAATTGGGAAGAAAATTGAAGGAAATTTGATGGGGAAGATTAAGAAGCAAACAAAAGTTGATTGAGAATTTGAAGGTTTTGGGAGCCAAATTCAATTTTAGGGCTGTTTGTTTTAATTAAAGTAAAATTCAGGTTTGTTCGTTTGAGTATTTATCGTGTGTGAATGACCTTATACACACTTCGCGTACATCTTACGCTTACTTGCGAGCTAAGAAAATGTTCATCTAAATTTATGTTAAATCATTAATTTATTACGAAGGGAAGGAACGCTTCACTTTATCCATAATCAAATTTATCCTATACTTTACATTCACATATCAAACTTCAATTTTAATCACTCTTATAATCATTAATCTATTTTCTATACAAAGAAAAAGAAAATCAAAACACCCTAACTAAATAATATCTTCTAACACTTCAAACACACTCTTTTATTGTTTTGTTTACTTGATTCAAATTTTTATATGACTGAAGTTGTAAATTATATATTTTGTTCGTTCAAGAAATGGTATATGGTTGACTTTGTTTTCATTCTTTTGAAAGCACTAATTGGGAATTTCTCGGTTAGGTTTGTTGAGAGTGTCGGTTAAGTGAAGTTCAACGATAGTCAAAACACATGTATGCAACGTTTCTGTCATTTATTTTTCACAATGTGATCGATATATCGACATATTTTTACAAATTCAAAATATAAGTAATTGTTAAATGTTTAATTTTATATTTTTAAAATTAAACCTTGAGAAATGATTTTTTTGTGTTCTTAAAAGAGTTGAACAATAAAAAAAAAATAAGAAACGCCTAATAGAATTGATCAAATAACCAAGTTTGAGTCTTATAACGCAACGTTTACTTTTTGATTTATTAGAAGATGTTTAAGATTCAAACACTTAGTGGACTCAAACTACAAGTTCAAAGATCTACAAACTTTGAACTTTCTAAGTAGACGCATATCTAAAAGTTTTCATGATTTAAACTTGCAATTAACCCATAAATAATTAAAAGATATCCAAACGAATATGTGTTTAGGGTTACTTGATTACTAGCCAAAAAAGATCTAAGGGCCTATTTGGGTCATCAAGTGGAGTGGGCTATAAGTTTGGGGCAAAGTTTAATTTTGGTTTAGCAAATTATAGATTTTATTTTGAGAAAATAGTAAAAAAATAATTTTAAATTGTTAGAATGGCAAAACATAAGAAATAAAAATAAATAAATAAATGAAACAATCACTGCTTCTATCCAAACTAAAAAATACAAATTGTTTACCCAAAAACATAAACTCCAATTACACTATAATAAAAACAACATATCCTACATACAAATTTCCATTCATTATTTTAAAATAAAACCAAATTAATTTTAAAATCTTTTTCTTTTTTAACTAACCAAATTTCACAAAGTTCCACACTTTTAAGGCTCCACAAGCCACTATTTGATTAGGTGGATTTTGGATAATTTTGCTGCTACGTCATCACGCGGTATTTTTTTTTGTTAAGCTTGTTTTGGCTATAACTTGTAAGTTTGAAATTCGATTTGAGTGATTCAAATTGTGTTGGAATCGTTGTTTCAAACTTTCGAGCTCTACACAATAGAAACTTCAAAAAAATAAAAATATAAATTAATAAAATCAGTTGAAATAAAATGAAAATGTTTATTGAAATATGATTTAAATAAATTTATTAATTAAATTAGATTTAATTAATTATAAAAATATTAATGAGATATTAATTAAATCAATTAAATTAATTGATTATTATTAATTTAATTTAAGGGAATTTAGTTGTTAGACTAAATTAAAGTATCTCTGCCAAGTGGAGTTACTGCATACATGGTTTTCTCTCCATGTTTTTTCATCTCTCTATTAACCCTTCACCTTTCCTTATATACCTACTGTTTAAGATTTAGATCAATTAAATTATGAATATCACAATAGAATTGTGATATTCATAATTTAATTGAGTTTGGGTAGTTAAGTTTTCTCATATTCAACCCAATTCAAACACTCAATGTAAAAATTGGACCAAAGAAATAATGGGTCCAAGCCATCGAGCAAACAAGCTCAAGCGGAAGCCCAACAAGAAAATGGGTTCAAGCCCACCTAAAGCCCATAGAAATTCTCTATAAATAGAGATCTTTCCATTCATTTTGGAGATTTTTGATTGAAGGAAGAATTAAAACTCTGAAGTACTGAAGTTTTGAAAATTTAAAAATTCAAACTTCTAAAAAGCTCTCAAGATGTGCAAGTTCTTATCAAGCTCGAGATTAACATCTTCTGAAAGATTGAAGACTTGGAAGATTTTCTTAGATTTCAGAAGACCGAAACTCAAATTGACTTACAACTACAACATCCTAAAAATCGAAGATCAAGAAGTTTTAAGCTTTAATTTATATTCAAGAGAAAACATCAAATGAGTAAATATTAGAGACTGTATCCACAATATCAAGCAAAGACGGAATAGCAGAGCTTGAAAAGAAGGTTAACATGTTCATGAAGGCAGTCAAAGAAAAGAACTACGAGATTAAATCTCTCAAGAATCACATCAAGAGTCATGATGCTGCTGAATCAAGCCATAGACATACTATTAAAAATACTGACAAAGGGAAGGCAGTTATGCAAGAAAGTCAACCACAAAATTTGACCCCAACTGCATCGCTGTCTGTTCAGCAGTTGGAGGATATGCCTGCAAATTCTAACAAAACTTAATATAGTAGACCTGCCCAAACTTTCTCTTTGTATTCCAAGCCATATACGAATAGGATCGACAATCTCAGAATGTCGAATGGATATCAACTACCCAAGTTTCAACAGTTTGATGGAAAGAGAAACCCAAAACAACACGTTGCTTATTTCATAGAAACATGCAAAACTACTGTTACGCGAGAAGATTTGTTGGTAAAACAGTTTATCCAAACTCTTAAAGGAAATGCCTTCGATTGGTTCATCGACCTTTGAGCCTGAATCCATTGATAGTTGGAGCAACTTGAGGGAGTCTTTCTCAATCGTTTGTACAGCACTCGACGTATCCTCATCATGATGGAGTTGACAAACACCAAACAGAGGAAGGAGGAGTCAGTCATCAACTACATAAGTCAATGAAGAGCTCTAAGCCTAAATTGCAAAGACAAACTCACAAAACTATCTGCAGTAGAAATGTGCACTCAAGGAATGCATTGGGAGCTCCTATACATCTTTCAAGGGATAAAACCATGCACCTTTAAAGAGTTAGTAACCATAGCTCATGATATGGAGCTAAGTATTACAAATAGAGAGAACAATGATCTATTCGTTCTAGAGGAGTGACAAGAATGAAATTGATGACACTAAAAAGGTTGCAAATAGTGTTATAAAAGAGTGTATGGTTGTTCATGCAACTTCTTTGAAATCTTTCTCTAAAAAAAAAAAGAAACAAAAATTGAAAGAAATCATGATGGCGACGAAAAGCGATGTCCGACTCTCAAAGAAAGACAGGAAAAAACTTATCCATTTCCTAACTCTAATGTTACAGACATGTTACAACAACTTCTAGAGAAGCAACTTATTCAACAGTCAGAATGCAAACGGCCGTTAACAAGCAGGAAAAGTAGATGATCCTAAATACTGTAAGTACCATAGAGTTATTAGTCATCCTGTTGAAAAGTATTTCGTGTTAAAGAAGTTAATTCTAAAGTTGGCTTGTGAAAAAAAGATCGAGCTGGATATTGATGAAATAGCTCAGACAAACATGTGACGGTCAAGATGACTTCAAGTGTTCCACCATCAAAACAGTTTTATGATCAAATGAAAAGCTTAATTCAGTTTTGGACTTTTGAAGCTATAGTTGTCAATTCCAACAAAGGATCGTGAAGACAGACTCCTAAAATAAAGAAGAGCATGTTGAAGATGATGGCAAAGGATCGATATTTGTGACTCGTCAAAAAGGAAGACAAGCAAATTTCATTCAAAAGGAGTCGCACCTTCATCAAAAGCATGGAAAAGGAAGCAACCCTCTTAAAAATAAGGGAAAAAGAAATAAGAAGACGTGGAAGCCTAAATTTATGCAAGAGGAGGACAATGATCTTCTCCAACCTCAACGATCGATAACTTTGTTAGAATTCCTCCCAAGAAGCTTTCTTGATCATCATCTAAAAAAAGTATTAGAAGTCACTGCATGTCATGTTGTTAGTAAAGGAGAAGGTGACAAGAATTATGCATCTTCTGAAGAAGTCAACAATTCAAATGAAATTAAGCAAAGACTTTTGTCTTTGATTGTACCAAGCCTTAAACTACTCATTCTTTAGTCTTTTAAAGATTGAGTATGGCCATGAAAGAAGAAGAAAATCAATGTCCAACGTCTACTTCCACTCAAAACTTCAACTTTCAAAAGGCTAAGTATCTACATATCGAAGAAAGATCAACCTTCAACATTTGTTTTTTATCGACTAAAGATGACAAATGATCAACATGAAAAAGAGATAAAAAGTTTGAAAGTAAAATCACTTAATGAAGAAAACAATGACAAGAAGATTCATAGTCATGTCCCATCACGCATGAAGAGGAAGTTGTCAATTGACATAAATATAAAAGATTCTTTAACGGTGAAGTCAAGACTTGTTATAATCACCAATCCTACAAATGAAGGAGATGAACAAATCCTTGATGAAAATAAGAGTTGTTAAATATGCAACTCTCCTTATTGCAAGAGCCTAAACTGCATGGTGCTCTTAGCCCACAAGAGCTTAAAAGGTGAATAACAAAAAAAAAAAAAGTTAAACTACGTTATGACTTGATCCCTATAAAAAGGGTATGTAGGCATCTTAAATTTTACTTTAAGTTCAATCATATGAAAAATAAGTATGGTGCTTCATTGTGATGATGTAATCTTATAGTAAAATATATATAAATAGCACAAAATGAAATTCATGAGCAGTCACACCAGAATAAGAAAAAAATTTGTTAATTATCATTTAACAAAAATATGACATTGATAAGAATTGCAAAAAAAAATGAATGAAAGAAAAGAAAGGAGACAAAGTCAAAGTAATGAGCTCTGCCTTTTCTTTCATGTGTTGTGGTTGAGAGGATTTTCTTCTTCTATGTGTTGTAGTCGAGAGGATCTTCTTCTTCATCTTGTCCATGTGTTGCAGCGAGAGGATCTTCATCTTCATCTTCTTCATGTGTTGCAGCCAAAGCCAAGAGGATCATTATCTTCATATTCTCCCATTTGTTGCAGCTGAAGCAGAGAGGATCATCATCTTCATCTTCTTTCATGTGTTACAATCGAGAGGATCACCATTTTCATTTTCTTTCATGTGTTGCAATCGATAGGATCTTCATCTTCGACGTGTTGCAGCTGTCATCATATGCTTCTTCAACGTATTGCAGCCATCATCATCTACATTTTTACGCATTACAGTCGTCATCATTTGCATCTTCATCATCTTCGACGTGTTGCAATCGTCATCATCTGTATCTTTGATATGCTGCAGCCGTCATCATTTACATCTTCGACGTGTCGCATCCTTTATCATCTGCATCTTCGACATGTCGCAGCCGTCATCATCTGCATCTTTCATGTGCCACAGCAGATAGGATCAACATTTTTATCTTCCATGTGCCGCAGTAAATAGGATCATCTTCTTCATCTTCTATGTGCCACAACAGATAGGATCATCATCTTCACTTCCATGTGACGCAGCAAATAGAATCATCATCTTCTTCTTCCATATGATGCAATGGAAAGGATCATCATCTTCATCTTCCATGTGACGCAGTCGAGAGGATCATTATCTTCATCTTCCATGTGCCGCAGCGATGATTTTCCATGTGTTGCAGCCGATATGTTGGTGTACTCTCACTTCTCCGTATTCAATCAAGCTTGGTCTGCTCCATCAACAAGTTCAAGTCATAATGATAAAGTCAAGTGCATTTTCAATCTTCAATACAAATTGTTCAAGCGCTCCATCACCCTTAATAGCTTTACACTGGAAAAAAATAGTGGGATAAGTTATTATTAGGAGAAAAAAAATTAGTGATGAGCAAAGAAAATGGGGCAAAAGAATTGAAAAAAGAAAAAGAAAAAAATTCTCTTAAAATTAAAGGTGGGATAGAATGGTAAAATAAAAGTTAAAAAAAATGAAAAGAAAAAAAAGAAAATGTGAAAAAGAAAAAAGAGAGAGAGTAAAAGAAAAGAAATATAAAAAAGAAAAAAAAAAGAAAAAAAAAAGAAAAGAAGAAAAGAAAAATGAAAAGAAAAAAAAAACTCTTTTAGGAATTTAAGAGAAAAAATTAATGTTTCTCTTTTCATTAGTCTCATGTTGTCACTCCACCTTTCTCTCCCTCTCCTTGCACTTTTCTTCTCTCTCTTCTTCTTTACCATTGACAAAAAAAAGATTCAAAACATTTTGGCTGCCACCACTCTGTCCTCTATCTCTTCGACGACAAAAAAAAAAAAAAAAGTGAAGCAGCTCCATTACTCTGCTAAATTTGTAAGCAATTTCACCATTGACTATTTTCTTTCTCCGAAACATGAAGAAGAAGAAAAATGGAGGACCCAAATACATAAGCAATGGTAATAAGGAACTCATGAACCTTGGTGTGATGTTTGTTCTCAACTTTCTTCTCTATTTATAAAGTAAGAAAGGTATCAAATCTCCAACTTCTCAACAATCCTGTTGAGATCTTTTTTTTTATTTTAAAAAAAGAAAATAATAAAAAAATTATTTTAAAAAAAAGCTCCTTCTAATTAAATCCAGATTGAAGAAAAAAATTGGAGACTTAAAAAAACTCACCAAATCATTTTGTTTTTCTTCTGGTTGGAAAAATTTTAAACTTTATCCCAAATCATAAATAAATTTCAAATTAAGTATAAAAAAATGATAAACTCTTTTCAAATTTTAAATTTGGGGGCAATTCAAGTAGGCACAAGTTTTCCTAAAAATTCAAATTAGAAGATTATGCAAAAAAAAAAATCAAAGCTTTGACTTACATATATATTTTGATGAGTTGACAATATTCCAATTCCATCATTTTAAGTCTCAAACTCCCATTAAATTAAGTTTAAAAAAATCAAATTTCATTCAAAAAAAAAAGTCATATTCCAAATGATATTTATTGAGAAAAAAATTGTTAATTAAATTTAAAATTCACCAAACTTCATATAGCATTTTAATCACACTTATGTTTATGCATAAGGTGATTAATTTGGCATATTAACTGGAGCTAAACCCAAGAACAAATCACTTGTATTTTTTCGTTTTCGAGATTCAGCTAGGGGTGTACACAAATCGGGTTGGATCGGGTTGTAAGAAAAATATGGACCAACCCAAAGTCACCAAGTTGGCAAAATTTAAACCCTATCCATTCAATTTTGAAGGGTCAACCCGACCCTACCCAACCCAAAAAATCAGGTTGGGTGGGTTGGACGGATTGGCCTTTTTTAAAAAAAATTATATTATTTTTTCAAATTTCAAAAACAAACAGTATAATAGTAAAATTTCCATTCAAATTCAGCACATAAATCAGAATCGATCAAACAAACATAAAATAACTTTACAAAGCCTAAAACAATAGCTAATACCTTTGATTCCTCTAGGGCAAAGCAAAGTTAAATGAATATCTAAATAAATTAAAAAAGGAAATGTGTTAAGAACTTGTCCCAGAATTGAAATAGAGTCAAATTCAGTTATGTATTGTATACTATATAGAGGTTAACTGAATCCAAATATAAAGGGAATTTGGTTACCCGAATCCAAATAGAAGGGGATGAATTTAAAAAGTTGAATGTTATAAGTCAACAATGGTTTCTTCCAAACAAATCCTAAAAATTAATATCTCATTAAAACTAAAACCAAAAAAATCATGTGTTGACTTCAATGAAAACCAAGGAAGAATGTTCAAAATTGAATCTTAGATATGTTCATAGAGGGGCGAACGACGGAGACTACAAGGTAGAGGTGAAGAGGGAGGCGGAGGTGAACAACAGAGACGACAAGGCAAAGGTGAAGAGGAGGCGAACAACAGAGAGAAGGAGAACAACAGAGAGAAAGAGAACTGCAGAGAGAAGGCGAACGAGGGAGAGAGAAGGCGACGATTATGTGTCATGCGATTGAGGAAGAGGCTGAAGGAGTCAAGGAGGCGCTCGCAAAGTGGGGCAAATGTACGCTTGGTTTAGTAATTATTAGTTTAGGGTTATATATATTTTTTCTTATAGCCAGGTCGAGTTAGGTCAACTCTACCCCAATTAGTCCAACATGGCTACCCGACCCAATTTTTTTCATTTTTTCAACCCAACCCAATCCAACATAAAATCTAACATAACCCAATCCTTGCGGTTTGGGTTGGGTAAGCTGGATTGGTTGGGTTATCAATTTTTTAACACCCCTAGATTCAGCCATCATAAACGTGCACAAATCTAAAAAATGGCATTTGTTGTGCAAGAAATTTTAGTCAACACCACGTCATCACATCAAACATTGTATAATTATAATTTGATTGAACTTGGTTAATTAAGTTTTGGTCTTTGACTAAGATGGCCTAAAATGGTATACCATATTGCAAGATTGACCCAAATTGTCCAAATTTTTCAGAAATGTCCTAAATTGACCAATATTTTACAAAAATATAAGGCCCAAATGACCAATTTATCCATCTTTGTTATTAATAATGTATTAAAAATAGAAAAAGGAAAATGGATTATGATTAAAAATTGTATTTATTAGATATCCTATGTAAATATGGTAAGTGATTAATTCTATTATGTTAATACAATAATCAAAATTACCCCTTAATTATTTTTCTTCTGATGACTTTGTTAAAAAATTCTTTCCTTCCAATTTCTCTCTTACTTTCCAATCTCTCTCTATGGACATTCTTTCTTTCGTTTTGCACTGTTTTTCATATATTCTACATAATTATAGTATATATTGAATAATACGGTGTATATTTTATGAATGAAAGGTTTTAATATCAATTTGTTTGTGTATTTCATTTAAAATATTCATATCTTATGTAATAAATAATACGGTATGTCTAAAACAACAATGATTATGTATGATTTGTTTATATTTTCATGAACATGGATGAGAAAAAATAATGACAAGTATATGTTATATATGTTATTAAAGCATTAGTTGTTCTCTGGTATATCTAATGTTGAGAAAAATGGAATATGTTTAAGATGTAAGGACTTTGATGAAAGAATTGAAGATCTAGGGAATTGTATGAAAAAGTGGTTGAATGAGAAGAATAGTATATATGAAATAATACATTGTATATTTTGTGAATGAAAGGTTATGTTATCAATTTGTTAAATTATTTTATGTATTTTATTTTAAATATTCATATTATATGTAATAAATAAGAAGTTATGTTTAAAACAATAATGATTATGTAGGAATGGTAGTATATTAAATATAATAAATTGAGAAACTTTGATTAGTACAATAGATGGAAATTTATGGAAAAATATGGAATAAAATAATTGAATTAAAAACTAGAATATGAATATTTCAAATAAAAGTTTGAAACAACATACAAAAAGTCTAATAATAAGAAGGAAAAACTTATTCAATAAAGAAAACTTGCATCTCTTTCGGTTATGGCCAACACGTCCACAATGATCACATTTAATGAGTCTCTTAAACTCCATTTTGAAAGAAATTCTAATCTTCTTTAGTCGACCAACTGAACATTTTACATCCGATGGGAGAATGGCAACTTCAATTTCTATATTATTGAATATATGTAGTAGTATATTTTGAACAAATCACAGAACATAAATGTATTATGCAGTAGTATATATGTAAAAAATCAAAGAAGATATTGATCGAATAGAGAAAAAAAATAAAAGAAAATGATATGAAACATGAAGGGAACAACATTGAACTATATGTGTCACTAAATACGTGTTATTGTATATATACATAAATATATATACTGATAACATCATCTATGTATGCAGTGATATATAATGAAATTCAACTACAATTTATGTATTATTGAATATATGCAGTAGTATATAAGAAGGTATTGAAATTTTATCATATATTATTCGAGCTTTAACTAAGAATTGTGTATTATCAGAAATTTTCAGTAGTATATAAGAAGGTATTCAAATTCATACATGAAAGGAATATATGATAAAACAATGAACTTATATCTGCCACTAAGTATGTATTATTTTATATATACAAATGTATAAACTGATAAAATGATTTATGTATTACCAAATATAGGGTTTAGGGTTTAGGGTTTAAAAAATACTGATTCGTTACATAATATGTGTATGTAGTAGTATATAAATTCAGTAAAAAAAATTATAAAATTTAAAAAAAGTTGTGAATGTATTATTGAATATATGCAGTAGTATATATGAAAGAGAACAAAAACATAAATGTATTATTCAGTAGCATGTGCGTAAATTTTTTTTAAAAAAAATACATAATGGATATATAATCTGTGTATGGAGTGGTATATCAAATATGACAGGAATATGAATAGAAGAATATAAAATTAAACAAAATATGAGGAACATTATTGAAATATATGCTACAAAATGGAAGAAGAAAGAATAAATTTTTTTAGGAAAAAATGTATGCTAAGAAAAGGAAGAATAAATAATATAAGTTCCAAAAAATGAATGAAAAAATAAAGATTAACCGATTCAAAATCATCAAATAGGAGGGAAAGAAAAAAGAACAAAAATCAATTTCAAGAATCAAAAAAGAAATCTGACGCCGGAATTGATGATGACTTGAAAAAAAAAACTTTTGGCTTGAGCATTAAATTAAAAATAATTAAAAATATTATTACATATAAGTTCTAAAATTTATACCATATTTAAATCATTGCAAAGATAATAAATATTATATCAATAAATACAAATATATATGAATTAATAATTAAGTAAGTTATATTTGATATAATAAATTTGGTTGTTGATAATTAAGGAAAATATTGTTTTAGATTTTCAAAAATAATTATTTTCAAATAATTAGATGTAGATTAAAATTGTCTTAAAATACCACAATTTCCTACTTAAGATAATAATTGAAAAATTAGGACATTTGTGTAATATCACGAGGAAATAAGGTATTTTCTCTAAATATTTTTTAAGTTTTCTCATACCTAATTCAATTTAGGCCCTAGATATAAAAATTGGGTCAAACGAAAATAATGGACTCAAGGCCAAATCCAAAAGACAAATGGGCTCAAGCCCAAGCCCACCTAAAGCTCATAGAAGTTCTCTATAAATAGGGACTTTTTCATTCATTTTGTAGATCTCTGGTTGAAGAAAGAATTGAAAACTCAAACTTCTAAAAAGTTCTTAAAACGTGCAAGTTCATATCAACTTCGAGATCAAATCTTCTAAAAGATTGAAAGCTAGGAAGATTATACTTTCCTTGGATTCCAGAAGATCGAAACTCAAATTGACTTGCAACAACATTATCCTGAAGATCGAAGATCACTAAATTCTACGTTTTAACTTGTTTTAGAGAAAAAACATCAAAGGAGCAAATATTACAGATTGTATATACTATATAAATCAATATGCAAAGTTGAGTTCCACGAATTACATTTTTTTGGAAATCTCGTGTGAACACTTTCATCATAGATTCATCATAGAGAATAGGGAAGTAAATTTTTGTTTTTTTATGTTTTCTCTACTCATATCGTAGATGTTTTTTTGTATAGAAAACAATTATCTCCTTCTCTCAATTCAATTCAAGTTTGGTTTCCACAAACCAAATCTCGTCATTTACAATTTTTTTATTAGATTGTATTTAAGGATTTCTTTATTATTATTATTATTTTATTTAATAATTGTAAGAGTGGAAATGAAATCAATCAACATTTTAGATGGTAATTGATGTCTTGTCTCATATCATAATTGTTATAATTAAATAATATTTTAATTGGAGTTTTTAAAATAAATTGCCAATGCATATAATATTGAAATTGATCATGGTACAATCTTGTATAAATTAACTCATAATTCCACCATGCCATAGATTTTAAAATTTTCAATCGATTCTAAATTTTGTCAATATGACCCCACAAATAGAAGCATTGAATTGCAAATAAATATGAAGAATTTAGTCCTACAATAATCCATGGGCCAAAATAACAAGTTAAAAACCATGAAAAAGAAAGTATAGTCAAAGGTTATAGATATTACTGTATGTAGTGATTTATTTGGTTTGAATGTGTGCATTTTAAAATAATTTGAATGGATTGGAATGGTGAGAAAACAAAAGGAGTGTTTAAAAGTAAAAGACTCATGGCAAAAGGTAATGAAAAGGTTATTGATTTAAAACGGAGTATGCATTCTATGAATATGTGGTTAAATTGTAAAAAGGTGTTTGATGTGATCCTAAGCTTTCATATATCCAACAAATCACAAACTTCAAAAACCACCTTTTTCAATTTTTTTTAAAATTTTTATTTTATAATATTGTAGCAATAGAATATTAACGCGTTCAACTTTTTTTTCTTTTTTAATTTGATAACATATTACACAAAATAATTAAAAGTTGATAAATATTAAAAGTTGTTTTGATTGACTAAGAGAGATTTTTTTTAAAGTTTTATTTTAATTAAATTTTTTTCATAAAATTTTTAGAGTACACCCTAAAATCTATTTTACATATTTTAAATACTCTAAGTATTTTTTTTAAAGTGACTTGATTTTTAAAATAAATACTTAAAAATGTATTCTAAATGCATATAGTTTGTATCATAGTTATTCGAAAAAGAATTGACGTTGAATTACAAATTTTAAACCAAACATAAATTGTCACGTTATTTCTCAAATTGATGACAAAGTACCAAATAGTTAAATTGAAATCGAAAATATAAATTGACTTATCCTGAAAATGTCGTTTGTTTTTTATTTTGATTGCTGAATTTAAATAAAGATTTAAACAAAAAATCTAAATCTATTAGAAAATTTTACAAATATCCTAAATTATGATTTATTTCCTTGATTAGGTTTTCGTAAATTTGTAGGACAATTATAACCTTATAATAATTATTAATTATATATAATTTTCGTAATTAAATTCAAAGTCATTTCCTTATTTATATTATACTAAATTAATTATGTAAATGCTAACTTCCTTATTTGGCCAATTAATTAATGTATAAATTTTGCTATGGAAATCTATTAGAAATATTTTATTAATTCAATATAAAATGAAATCTTTTATAATACGAAAAGACTTAATGATTAAAAATAACATTATACCACTGATTTTGCATCACCTATGAACATTATGAGAAAAAAATTCCGATGCCGGTAAGGATTTCGTCTTCTTCATATTTTAATTTCAGTCGTCTCTTCCATCAATTTTGCTGTTATCAATAACGTTCTTCAAATTGGTTCTTTAGTTTTTTTCGAAATTTCATTTTATAGACAACTTACGGTTAGTTGGCTTCCTCAATTACTTTCATTTTCTTCAAATTACAATCAATTACTTTTGTTTTCCTTTTCTTCAATTTTCATACTTTACGTAGATGTTGCTTACACATACATACCACCTCATATATATAATATGACATATATAATTATGTACAGTAAAAAGTCCAAAATTTTCCTTCGTTAATTGTTTTTCTTATTTTATTTATCATATAGGCATATTAAGTTGTTAGACGTGTAGTAAACTATATAATCCCAACAGAATTTGTGTAAAAATTATATGTTTATATAGTAAATATTACTAAAACAATAGTAAAGACATGATCATACATACACAGTTTTCTTTTATAAATGTATTTGATTCCTTTATAAATGTACTTTAATATATCCGTAATCTATAATAGTTATGATATGTGATTTAATATATATATATATATATCTCATATTATATACAATAATACGGTATAGTGACATATAGTTCTATTATTTTTTGGTAGGATGGCCAGAATTGCAGTCTATTTCGATGGTTTTTTCAACGAATCTAACAATTACGTTACTTTTAGAGTGTCCAAAATATTAGTTGATGAACATATATGCTATAAAGAATTGTACAATATCCTTAGATCCAAATTAGGTGGTTGTATTGATAGGAACAATATTGATATATACATTTGCCTAGGTCCTATATAATGTCTTAAAGAAGGATTTAGCAATAAGGAATGATAACGATGTTAGATGGGTTTATCCTATAATAACATCGAACGTTGAACAACATATTATCCTTATTGTCCATTATGTTGGCCTTTTAGCAATTTCTTTGGGTTTATCCTCCATTTCAAACTGAAATTCATTCAGACGAGGGTCGTTTTTTGAAAACATAAATATGTTTAAGATAGATTCCAACTTTACTCTAAAAATCCACGACATGTTTTCAACCAAATATTTATTGAACCAGTCCGTTCAAGCCATTGCTATTAGAGACAAATTCTAATACGGTACAGTGAAATCAAACAATGAAGTGTTGATTTTGCAGTGCGTAATTGAAGATTGCAAATGGTCATTGCGTGTTTCATGTTGCTTTCATGGTGATAGGACATTATGGGTTCTTACTAGGTTTGATTATGAACATATATGTTCAGTAGATGTTCCAATAATAGATCATAAACAGACTACCTTCACGGTTACCAAAGACTTGATAAAGAACAAAATAAGTTTAGCTGGTTTTGAATTGTCCACTTCCAAAGATATAGTTCATTACGTTGGTGCTAAACATGACTTAAGCATATCTTACCAAAAAGCATGGCGTGCACATGATGCCGCATTGGATGAAATTAGAGGTTCTCCAAAGGAATCCTACAAGATGGTAGCCAAATTTGCTTACATGCTACATCTTAACAACCCAGATATATTGATAATATACATCATCATAAATGTAATTTATTTTTCATTGAGAATCAATACCATTAATGTTCATATTTGTTATGTTCGTAGGTTCTGTTGTTGAATTCCAAGTTGATATCGATGGTAGATTTTGATACTTCTTCATGACATTATCTGCTTTTATTTTTTGTTGGCAATATTGTCATCCAATCATATCTATTGATGGAACAAACATGAAAAATAAGTACGAGGTACTCTTTTATCTGCTTTAAGTTATAATGCCAATGATCAAATATTACTACTAGCTTTTGGTGTGGTCGATTTTGAAAATGATTCCTGTTAGACATGGTTTTGCAATCAACTGAAGCGAATAATTGGTGGTAGAAAATACATTATTATAATATCTGACCGACATAAAATTAAAGTATAAGTAAAGTGATAGAGGTAACCAATAGTCGATATCGTGTTTCATGCATGTGGCAAGACTTATAATGTTGTTGACTTTGAACACCAAATGCATTTATTGGAATCTAATGCATCTGATATACGTGAGAAGTTACAATTAATTGGTGTTTCTAGGTGGTCTCGTGCCTACTCATCCCTTAGTAGATATAATGTCATGACTACTAACATATCTGAGAGTTTAAATAATGCAATTATCAAGGCTAAGGAATTGCCAATGTGTTCAATGCTTGAAGTTTTGAGAATGATGTTGCAAAGATGGTTTTTTTCGTGAAGAAATGAAACAGACTATCAAGTTACAGATTTTACAAAAATAATTGAATGTATTTTATATACCTTATTAATCTTTATACTTAATTACCTATGTAGGTCAATCCAGTCAACAATATGAAATACTAGGTCATCCATGACACATCTCAATATGTTGTGTACTTGCCTTGAAGATTTGTACTTGTAGGATGTGGGATACATTGCAAATACTTTATACAAGGTATCCATGCATGTGCTGTTTTGACCATGAAGTATCTGTCAATAAAGCTATATATTTCACATTATTATTTGAACAACACATTGAGTTCAATCTATAGAGGATTAATAAATCCTTTAGGTGATCATCGAGAATGGTAAGTACCTGATGATGTTTCATCCATTTTCATCCTCCCATCGAATGTAAAACGTCTCATTGGTAGACTAAAGAATATTAGAATTGCTTTTAAAATGGAGTTCAAGAGACGTGTTAAATGTTACCGTTGTGGACGTTTTGGGCATAACCGAAAGCGATGCAGGTTTTCCTTATCTAGCTAGTTTATCATTGTTTTTAATTTTGCAATTTTTACGTTGTTTCAAACTTTAATTTGGTGTATTCCTAAATCAGTTTTGAATTTAATTAAATTATTTCTAAATTTTTCTATTAATTTCCATCTATTGTACTACTATAATTTCATCATTTTAGTAACAACATATATCACGTATATATCATAAAAATGTCTTAATATACTCATCATAAAGTTGCCTCATTCATGTTCTTGTAAATAATTTATCATAAACTATTAGTTCCTCAATACAATATTACTTCTGAATCACAATATTTTTTATTTTCATTAATGTTTGTGTTTTATGGTACTGTAAAAAATTTACATCTTTAATATACACCATATTATTACAAATATATAATAAAAAATATAATTTAATATGTTCTCTCTATTCATACAATTTGTCATACAAATACCAGAGAATATATCCTCTGTGTTTTTGTTAACATAAATAACATTGCTATAACATCATCAAATTTAATTCCTTTTAATAATGTCATATATTACATATACTTATCATAAACTTTTAGTTCTAAAATACACACCATTGACTGAAAATGAAACTCATGAAACAAAATATTACTGATAAAAAATATTTATGTCTGTAATGTACACCTTATTCCAAATATACTTATAAGAAGTATAGCAAACATTTTATCTTTATGCAACAATATCTCATAAAATTCAATGAACAATGGACACGATAGTATAATTTAATGTATCATATTAAAAATATACGCATATAACGTTTCAGTGTTTCAATAATACTAGCAACATAACAATTAATCATAATCTTAAATACATTACAATTAATAAAAAATTAAAGTTTTACTTCAGCACATAACTGTCAACATTAAATCTATCCTATTCAACTTTAAATTCCTAAAGTCTTTGTGATAAAAATTTGAAACTTGGTCCTTCGAACCTTTGACTATTGAGCTCTAATTTTTCCTTCTTTGGCTCTGCGGATCCAAATTTCGTTGTGAATGGTGACCTCAATATTTTTTATACTTGATTTCCTCTCCTTAGGCTCCTCCTTACACCTTGCTTGTAAGCAAAATTTCTCTTTCTCTTCCCTAGTTATTCATGTCAATCTTATCATGGTATATGAAATATATTATGTTATATATTTAAAATATTTATCTTATACATACCTTAATTGTATTGTTTTTTTAGCTCATCTTTGCTGATTGTATATTTTTCCCACTTTCTTTATCTACATCAAACATTTTGAGCATAAATCCAAGTTTTTTTACTATGTTTTAATTCATAAATAACTAATACATATACGATGTAATAAAAATACTTACCTTCATTTTTAGGGTTTCTTTTTCTATTTGTTAAAATTGTGTTGTAGACCATATCATCTAAGTACTCATTTTGTTCATCCTGTTAATCACAAATATATACGCAATAGTGTATATATGCGTATACATACGTGTTTGAAATAAATAATTTTACATATACTAAATATAACAGCATACCTTTGCAGCTTCCTTGTCATTATTTTTTATTTTATTTCTGTACACTTCTTTATCCTTATTAATATTTTCCATATTATCATCATCTTTTCCGTCGTTCAATCTAATATCTCTTTGACCCTTCCCTCCATCACTATCCTCATTCTTATTTTTCATATTTTCTTTTTCAACAGTTGAACTATTAGTCAGAATTTTTTTAATCCTTTCAACCACTCCAATCAGTTTGTCCAACTTATTGTTTAATTCTTCATTGTTTGCGATCATCATTTTCTGAAATTTTAGGAAATACTTAGGATTCCTGAGAATTAATACACTCAGATTCTTTAGAGTCTTCTCCTTTTTTGAAATCTCTTGTTTCAGTACCATGGAACATACTTCCTTTCATGAAATCTTCATCAAAAAACAAACCTTTGAATACAAATAGTTGCATAAATTTAAAACATATTAGAAATAAGTATATTTGGGGTATATTGGATATATACATAGTTAATTTAAATTAATAACAATACATAGTCTTAATGCAATATTTGATCATTGTCAAATACCCTTTTAGCCAATTCCTTCCACTCTTGGTGACTGTCCACAATCCAGTTTAGCATGCACAAATTTCTATCATCAACTCTTTTAGGACAAAACATGGAAGGTCTAGTCAAGAATGGTATACATTCATACGCTCAAACCAAAAGTTAATAGGCAAATCCAATAATTCCAACTACTAAGGCTTAAGGTTTTTTTTATGGACTTTTTGATTGAATCTATCATAACGTGATACCTTATTTTGACACATGGGTAAGCATCAAATTGAGATTCATGATCAACCAATTTATGTGCTCAATATCTACCCTAGTTGTTAATTGTTTTCCGAGTATAAATTTTTCTAGAAAGTATATTTTTTCCATTTTACTTTTTTTTAGTCATAGAAAATGTATGTCAACCTTGACCTCGGTATACTAACCTCATTCTAAAGTATTTTCCTAAGAATTTACCCTTTAGTTTGTCTATATTAACCTGTGGTAATGGTCCACAATTCAATTCAGTTATTGTTTCATATTCTTTTATCCCAAACTTAGCTATATGACCTTCAAAGTTGAACCAAAGTTCATCTTCCTTTGTTAAGGTACATTGTCGTCTTATAATATGATGTAGCAATTGGCTTTGGAATTTAGTTATTTTTAAATCAAGGAAAGTTACCTATTCAGTTTTTTTTTTTTATGTTGGTAATCACATATAAACGTACATATATACTGAGTTTCTGTGATCTACACCATTTATTCATTTTCAGAATAAATGGTGCAACTTGCATTCATAATAAGACATATTATTATTGCTGCCTTATTGTATATAACATTTTAAAACTATAATTTGTGGTATATATGATACAAGAGACAAGAAATACCTCATTCAAATCATCATTTTTAGCCCTCTTTTCTGCACTCCTCTTTTCCATCTTTGCTTTCTATGTACATTATAAATGTTCAATACAATATAATAATTTAAAGTATAAGTCAGTGTATGTATCAAACGAAATATTTAAGTATATATATATAAACATACCTTTTTTTGTTCTGTTTTTTCAAGCTTCTCTACACTTCTTTTCAACTCTTTTTGCACTTTGGTTTTCTTTGATGTATTTAAGTCTTTTTTATTACTTTTCTTTTTTACTTCTTTAGTTTTTTCTTCAACGGATAACTTTCTCTTCTTCGTCTGAGGTTCATTTGTTTTTCTTTTTCACTTTTTCATTTCTCTATATAACCTCCTTTTAATTATTAGTACATTATCCTGCCAAATATACCTATAATTACTGAAACTTAATAATTAAAGTAATATTGCTACTAATAAAATATACCTCATCTGATTTAGAACTTTCTTCACGACGTACTTCAGTTGTCTTTGATCCTTTTGAATTCTAATATATGATCATATACCAATCATATAGTATATTAATAAATGTCCGCATATTATATTCTAAGTATATGGATTTATAACATATATATACTACAATGTTTATATATCTATAGATTAACTGACCTCTTTTGCTTGTGCATGCATTTTCTGACCGGACGTTTCTAGTACTATGTTTCTTTTCATAGCTAAGTTCTCATGGTAGAGAACTATTTAAGTGTCATTTGGTTTTGTTATATATAGTCATCCTCACCTGGGAACATTGATTGTATAGGTTTGTATTCCATTGGGTCTTTTTCATAAGTCTCTTCAGAACTGGTTATCTTTTCATCTTATGATATATAAATATTATATATATACATATGGAACAAGTAATATACATATGAAACATCAATACAATAACATCTTACAACAGTTAATATTCAATATACCTCTGCATCATCAATAATGATTGGATCATGTTCGTTTGATCTAATCTTCCTACTTCTCGACCCAAGACATCTTTCATTTCTTCTAACCATTTTCTGCACTGCATTTAAAGAAAGTTCTACAAAATCAACTACCAATGGTCAATCAACACAGAGTAAGTTTTTGTTACATATTTAAATAACAATGTAAGTTAAATAAACGCAGAGTATGTTTTCGTTACGTCCTAAAATGTATCACAATGCAAGAATTTTTTTAAACTTTGAATCTCAATAAACCCTAGAATGTATCACATTCAAAACTACATTTTCGTTTGTTTGCCTATTTAATCAAATATCTAAAATATACCAAATATATCTAATGTTTCATATGTTTTGAATATATATAGTACTAACCTCGAAATTTCTATCCAGATTCTATCGGAAAAGGTTTATATTTTTCGACCGTCGAAAGTCTTCTTCTTCACTGCTGCCAAAATCTCTCAAATTTCTTAGTACAAATCGTAACCCACGTTGGCTTTTACGAGTATAATGAAAAAGTATACCATAATTTTCGTAGAAGGAAAATATTAAACGTTTCCACTTCTTTCCAAAACCGTAACCCACAAAATTTTCCATTTATATTTTTGTTATAAATTAATTAAATAATATAAATGGGTATTAAAGTAATTTGCGCCATACATTTGTGTAAAATACAGACCCATTTAGGACATGTGTGAGATTTATTAGAAATTTGAGCCCTTTATGTAATATCATATATCAATTAAGGTCATCTTAGTTAAATACCCTTAAATAAATTTTTTTTTTCGATTAAGGACTAATTGAACCTAAAAACTAAATAAGGCATAAGCCGAATTCGTTATGCACAAGGGTCAAGTTTATGGACCAATAAAAATCAAACTCACAAAACCCACCTAAGAACTTTATGAATAGATGAATTCTCTCGTTTGTGGGGTTCAGAAATTTATACCTCACATGAGTTTAGAGATAATTCTCCAAACAATCAGAAAACTCACATTCATCCAAGAGAGGATCAAAGCTAGAGATTTGAACCACACTCGAATCAAACTTAAATCTAACCAATTTCAACTACACAAGACACGTTTTCTCATACCAATTGGATTCTTTTATCTCTTATATTTCTTTAGCTCTATTACATTTTCAGCTCTTACTCTTTTTTTATTTTTACTTTTTTATAACATAACTTTTACTTTTTCATATCATTTATAGTAGTTTATAAATTTGATGTGATGAGTTTTTATTATAAAATATATAATTTTAGTTGTATTTTATCAAGTATTTAGTTTCATTGGTAGTTGTCAATTAATATCAAGTAAAAAAGAAAAAAGAAAAAAGAAAATACAACCATCGTTCTAAAAGATAGGGATGAAAAAACCAGAACTGAATCGAATCGATTTGGTTCGAGTTGGATTGGGCTTCAACGGTATTACTATCGAATTGAACCAAATTAAACTAGGTCGGTTCGGTTCAAATGTAAAATAGTTAGGTTAAAATTGAAATTAAACCCTTGCCATATGATATTTCCAGTGTCCACCTTCGTTCGGCTTCCTTCTTCAATCGTCCTCCTCCATCTACATGAGTTCGCCATTGTCCGTTCGTCGGTCATTCTCCATTCTTCAATCCTCTTTCTTCCTCTCTCCTATCACGGGTAAGTTCATCTTCCTCTCTCCCTTTCCATTTTGGATGATTTATGTTTGTTTTCTGGGGAACTTCTGTGCCATTTTGGATTTTCGAGTTCTGAAATTTCTTCTTCTTTTTCATTGACGTTTCTTCTTTTCTTTTGCTGTTTTGTCATTTGGGGTTTTTTCTTTTACTTCTTTTTTTGGGTACTTGTTGTTTTTGTCGTTAAGCTTCTCTTTTTCTCTTTCTCTGTCATTTCTATTTCTACGTTATTCATTGACATTTCTTCTTCTTTTTCATTGACATTTCTTCTTCTCTTTTGCGGTTTTGTTTTTGTTTTTGTTGTTTCTTTCTCTTTGTCTTTGTTTTTATGTTATTTCATTTGGTTCATTGATTATTCATCATTCATTTTTATTATGTCTTGAAGGAAGATCTTTTTCATTTTTTCTTATAACTATCCTTCATTCGGAGTTGTTCTTTCTTGGCGTCTGGTTTGGTTTTTTTATCATTTTTATTTTTTTATCTTTAGTTTCTTGTGCTTATAGGTTTCTTGATTTTAGATTCTTAGTACATTTTTACCAATGGAGAATGTTAGCCCTATTGAGGTTAAGTTCATTGGAAAACAAGTGTATGATTTGTAAGAAATTTAACTTCTTATGTTCTTATATGCTCTTTTTCTTTATGATGCCAATTATGAATCATACTCTCTTATATTAATTCTTATAAGTGTCTATGTTCTTGATTTTTTGTTTTGCTTTTGTTTGGTGGGATTATGATTTGTGTTAGATGTAAATTTGTGGGTTGTTTTCAGTGATCAATGCTAGAAAATTTATGTGATGAAGTTTATTTTTCTTTTTGTGTATGTGGTTTGCTTAGAGGTAAATTAGGTTATTTTGTTTGATTTCATTAACTAAGTATGTTTGAACTCCCTTAAATTTCTTGAAACGTAAACAAGAGACCATAATTAAGTATGTTTGATTTCATTAACTCACATACCAATGGAGGACTCTTCAAATTGTATAAACCCTACATCTTCAAATTGTGTATATTGAATGCGTTTAGAGACCATAATAGATTTTGTAATTCTGTTGAGGTTAAACTGATTTCAAAAGGTGTTATGATATGCTTTACTTATTGTTTTCTTTGATGATTATTAGTTAAAAATTGTGTGCTTTTTTGTTTGTTTTGTTTGATGATTATTAGGATGAATTCATTTTCTATAGACGAAACTTCAAAACAAAGTTGTTCTAGTCTAGTTTTAGGAAAAATAAAATCGATTAAACCATCATCATCGGTATGGGAATATTTTATAAAAGTAGAAGGATGTGATCCTAAATATCCTAGGGCTGCTTGTAAACATTGTGGGACTTCATATGTTTGTGATTCTGAAAGAAATGGTACAACTAATTTAAAAATACATTTAGAGAAATGTAAGAAGTATGTAGATCCATTGGAAGATAATGTTGATGGGGAGGAAGATTTTGAAAATAGTTTAATGGTTACATCCTTCACTCAAGAAAATTGTAGAACAATACTTGTTAGTATGATATCTTGGATGAATTACCATTTAAATTTGTAGAAAGTGAAGGATTTCATCAATTTTTCGGGCATTAAATCCAAAGTTTGTGATCCCATCAAGAATAATTGTTGTAAAGGATTGTTTTCAGATGTATATGTTAAGGAACGTGTTGCTATTCATGATAGATTTAAACAAAGAAACAAAACGTGTAAATGATGCTAAAACAGAGGTGCTCGTTATCTAGATGAGGCTCGTACAGAAGATGAATATTTAGATTTGCTAAATTGGTGGAAGACGAATTTCTCTCAATTTAAGATCATTAGCCAAGTAGCCATGGACATCTACAGTATTCCTATATCAACTGTGCCTTCTAAGTAAACCTTTAGCACTGGAGGTCGAGTGTTAGATTCTTTTCAAAGTTCATTAACTCCTCAAACGGCAGAGGCACTCATTTGTTCTCAGAATTGGATTCAATCTAAACTTTTGGATGACATGACTGAAGAAGTTGATTGGGTTGAAGAAATTGACGAAGGTAATATTCTTTTCGAAGTAATCATTTAAAATATAAAATTATGTCATCAAGCTAATAGTTTGTCATTTTGATCTAGAATTCATAAACATAGGAAAGGAGATGGAAGCTGCATTTGAGAATCTGAATTATGACTCTATAGTCTAAATCCCTACTCTCAAATCTTTATTTACATTTTATTATTTTAAATTATTAACTTGTCAAATATTGAATCTTGTTTTTCTAGAATCTTGAAGCACAGTGATAAAAGGACTTTGGGTTATACTAACAAGACTTTAGGTTATACAAACAAGACTTTGGGTTATACAAATAAGGCAGAACGTAGACATTGCATTCGATTGTAGACTTAAGAGAATGTTATGTATGATTTATGTAAATTGAGAATATTTTTTTGTGATTTTCTGTTGTAGGAGATCTTTTATTCTTTTTTAACGCTTTTCTTACCTTTGACTAAACACTTTATTCAATTGAACTCTTATACAAAAGGTGTATAGTATTTAAAATTAATAGTTGCATTTTGGTTTTGTTGGATTGTGTAGTAATGAAAGAAAGGAAGGAAGGAAGAAGGGGTGAAAAAAAAAGACCCGACTTGATCCATTTTGACCCGACCCGAATTCAAGTCGGGTCGGGCCATAACAGTGAGAAGCTCGTACATTTTGGGGTCGGGTTGGGTTTGAAGGAAAATTGACCCGACCCAGCCTAATTACATCCCTACTAAAAGATATTAATAAATTAAAATAAAAACACTATTTTCATACGTAATAACGACAAAAGTTAGTAACAACAAAATTATGTCAAAATATTTTTATAATAAAATAAAAGCCTCTAGACTAATGTGTTTTTAGTGGATGCTGATGTTAATGGTTAGAATATCAATAATAAAATATTATCACAATTGAACTTAATAATACTTTATATTAAGATTTGTCATCCCAATTAAGACTATATTAATCAAATTCATGTAATATTTTAAATATGATTAGGTATTTGTTGATATGTCGAATAAATTTCTAAAATAATAAAAAAACATTGCTATCAAATAAAAAACGAAGTAAAAGTTTAATTGAGTTGTTGATGTTTTTATTAAAAACTAGGAAAGTATACTATAATGAGTCTATACAAATTTTGATTCAATCCTAGAGTATGTAAAGTGGATCAACATTTAATATTGAAATTGATAGTATAAATTTGCATGTTTAGTTTTTATTTAATTATTTATAATAATGCAAAGGTTTCTAGGGTGATTCTTAATTATTATTAACTTTATCTACCAATTTTAGGATACAATCATAAATGAATTTACGGCGTGTTTGAAATAAATTGTTTAATTTAAAAAACTAAGTCATTAGAAAGAAATTAGAATGAAAGCTACTTAAAATAGCTTTAAATTTTATTTTAAACTATTTATTTAAATTTTATTTTAAACTATTTTTAAATAAGTTAGTGATTAAATTTTGGTTGTTTTATCCAATATTGTTTAAAATGAAGGAAAATTGTATTGGGTGGTACAATACAATTATGTATTAGCAATATTAGCACAAACCTTTCCTATTTTACAAATATAGCAATTTTGATATTTTCGATTTTAATTTTTTTCATTATTCCAAAAATACCCTTCTCTAACCTTCCACTATTTTCTTTTCCTCTTCCTCTTTAGTCACTTTTTCATTTTCCTTTTTGTTCTCTTTTTCGTTCTATTTTTATCGATCTTCCTCTTCCTCTTCCGTTTAGTTTTCCTTTTTGTTCTCTTTTTCGTTCTATTTTTATCGATCTTCCTCTTCCGTTTCGCTTTTCTTTTCGTTTTCTTTTTCATTCTATTTTTATCGATCTTTCTCTTCGTTTTTGTCTTTTTCTTCGATCTCCACCGTTACGTCTCTTCTCCACTATTCTTATTCAAGTACGTATTTCTTCCTATATTATTTTTTAAAGCCCTTATTTTCTTTGATTTTGAATCGATCATCATCTTTTCTTTCTTTTTATGTGAATTGATTATCATCTATCATAAATTAAGGTTACAATTTGTTCTTCTCCATCTCTTTTATTTGTTTTTTTATTTGTTCCTCATATCTTTTACCGAATGGGAATTGCAGAGTTTTTTTTTTAATTTGTATCAGTTTTTTACGTCAGTGATTTGATGTACTTATATTATATGTATCAGTTGGCTAATACAC
>JBBPDI010105009.1:0-10201 GCA_037974545.1 Cucumis variabilis
ATTTTAGAATATAAATAATTCAAAAATGTTAAATTTATGTTTGCTATTATTTTGGAGATATGAAGATAATCTTAGCATGATTCTAGGGATAATAAAATTTTAAATTCAAATTATTATTAACAATATCTATTTTTATACATTTTTAAAGCAATTTTAATATTTGATGGTTTCAAATTAAAATTTAAAATATATTTTGAAATTATGGACAATAGATAAAGGATATTAACAAGATAATCCTAAAATTTTGAAATCATGTTTGACATCATTTTACGAAAATCAATCAAGTAACACGATTATAGGAGAATCAAAATTTTCTTAGAATAATCCTATTAAATGCATCATATTATAGGGGTAAGATACAATTTTAATTTTAATTTATTATTATGTTAAATAAATTGTTATTAGAAATATGAAAAGTTTAGGGAAATCAATCAAGTACCATGGTTCCAGGGAAAAATCAAAATTTTCTTAGAACAATCATATATATATTAAATGCATCATAGTTATAGGTGTAAGATACAATTTTAATTTTAACAACCACAACTAAATAAATTGTTAATAACTTGATTTGAAACCTACAAACACAAAAATATGGAATAAATTACTGGCTTAAATCTAGGAAATGTTGATTCAATCAAATTCATTCCGAAAATAAATATTTATTTAATATTTTTACACAACTGAATGATTTACAAATACACTATATCCATGATTTTTATTCCCATATTCTCGATGGATTTAACGTGTGTATCATTAGTTTAATAAAAATTTTATCATCTTATTCCCATAAAAGGATTACATTGTCATTATATTAACATTTATTCTATAAAATAATGCTTAACAATTTATTATTACTAATATGGTCAATCCGTTTATGAAATAATTGTTATATGCATAATTATAGGGAAGATACACTATTTATATGAAGTTGTTATTATATAAAATGAATAATTTTAGGTAAAATATATTATTTTAAATTCAAAATTTTGAATCTTCCAACGAAACCTACAGCATTATTAATGATTTAATTAATGGTGTGAATTAACTAGTGTGATTTAAATATGTATTGTTATATATATATTAATAAAAACAAACTGTTAAGGATTTGATTTGAATGTATAAATAAGATAATCTGTTATAAATTTAAGGAATGAATCTAGCATAATTTCGTTAAATGAGATCAATAGATAAAATAAATATTTATTTAATATTATTATAAAATTGGATGATATGCAAATACACCGTAATCGTAATTCTGTGTTATATTTCTATTATTTTACGGTGCACAAATACATTGTAACTAACAATAATGATATTCATTCTATCAAGAGGGTAAAATCGGTTGAAAAATTATCAAAAAATATATATCTTATGCGATTTTGCTAAAAATCAAATTATTTTTATGTTTGCTATTTTCCAAAATGAACTCTATTATTTTGCTATTCTCACAATTATCTCTAAAAGATAATGGTAGGAATGGAGAATTTGGTGATGGTGTTTGGAAATATAGCAAAAATTGGTGAGAATAAGATTTTTAGCAAATGGAGGATTCGTGCATTTATGGAATTCTATAAATCCCAGTTCTACCCCTGATTCTAGGATAGTTTGTAGATTTAAAGTATATTTTAATGGATCCATCATGGGACAAGGTTGTCGAATTTGGGAAACACAATGTATTTAAGTTATTTGTTAAATCCTAACTAAATCTTGTTGGACGGAAATTTTCCTATATTGATGGAATATTTATCAATAAAATTCCTAATTAGTTATCTCATTATATCATAAATCATTTACTAACATTTTGGAATTATATAGTTAAATAATAGCGATTTTTCAAGAATAAAAAAATACAAACTATTTACACTCTAGCAAAAAACAAAAACTCATTACACTTGATTTTGCCATATAAAGTGTAAATAGTTTGTTCATTTGGTTATTTTTACAATTCCTTTAAATAATACATCATATATATTTTTAATAAGATTTCAAAATTATATAATTAATTAATCAACAATGTCTATTTTTAATTAGATTCTGATAGATGCATTTTCAAATATAATAAAATAAACTAAAGTGTTTATATGCTATAACAAAATTTTGAATTATATCAATAATAGAAACTAATAAACTTCTATTAATGTCTATCAATGCTATTAATAGAAGCATTGTCTATTAATGTGTATTATTGATAGAATCTGAAATTTTGGTTGTAAATATTTTATCAAATTTGCTATTTTTTACAATTCTTTTATTAATATGAAAATATAGGAAAAATTTGAATATCTTGAAATTATGTATTTCTAATAAGTTGTAAAAATATGTTTTTCTTTTTCTCTTTTTATTATTGTAAACTGGTTTATTTTTTACTTGTCCATAATTTATATTTAACATATTCCATTAATATGGGACAAAGTTGAAATATTGTAATATGTTCATATTCTGAAAATATACGGAAATTTGAATTTTCAAAATATGTAGTTCTAATAAGTTTTGAAAATACGTTTCTTTATCTTTTTTTTTGTTATTATTTTAAAATGTATCTTTATATGTTTATTTTCTACATGTCCACAATGTATCTTTCAAAAATTGTTAAATATGATCTATATAGTTAGCATTCAATTCTATCTTTAAAAAATATTCGAAAATATGTATTTTGTATAATCTTTTGAAATATTGTTGTTTATGTTTTTTTTTATTATTTTAATGTTGATTTAAACTAATTTGTAGATTATATCTTATTTGTTTAACATTAATTTTTCATTAATTACATTTTTTATACTGCATTATTCTAAAAACGAGTATATGTTAGACAATGGGAAGACAATATTAGAATTATAACGAACAAGTTTTTGTTATGGCTTTACAACGAGTAAAGACTATTTTTGATGGTAGATGAACTGAATCTTTTCGGTATTTCGATTATCGTGTTGTTGAGGTTTATGTTTCATTTTCATCTTCATTTCAAGAATTTGTAGATTATATTGTCTCGTTTGACCTTTTATTGAGATGACTGCAACCATTCCAACCTCATTCGGATTGTCCATGTCTTGGCTTATGTTAGTCTTTTTGAAATTTCCCAATAATAATTTATTTGTGGTTGCTGACTCTGTATTAGTTTGTGCTGTTAGTAGTACAAACTGTAACGTCCTAAAGTTGAAGGTAATTTTACATTTAAATTATCTTATTTTGAAATTAAATGATGATAGATTTTGTTTGAACCTTATTAAGTTCATTTATGTAATTTTGGAATGAGAGTAATTATGTTGAGATGACATAATTATTTAAGGATTTTGAGTAAATTATGTGTTCGTGTATATCTAAATTATGGAGGATTGACAATAATTTTTTTATTGGAAGTAATATAATTGATAAGGTTGGTTTTGAAAAGATAAAAGGTTGGAATTTATGGGTAATTAACGAAGAAACTGAGTATGTTTTTTTTTTTTTTTTTTTTGTTTATATTGGAAAAAGAAAAGGAAAAGTAAGGAAAATTGAGTTATTAAGGGGGTGTTTGGGAGAAGGAAAGGAAAATGGAGGAAAAGGAATAAGGATGAGGGGGATTATGAAAAGGAAATGATTATTTATAATCTTGTTTGGGGGAAGGAATAAGTGAGAGAATTATAGGGGATTATTTATAATCCTTGTTTTGGGGGAAGGAATAAGTGGGAGATTATTTATAAACCTTGTTTGGGGAAGGATTATGTGGGAAGGACTATGACCTTTTTTTGTGTGTGTTAGTTTTTTCTTTTAAACAAATTGAATTGAAAATTGCTATCGTAAATCATGTGTCATTACCATATTTTAATAATGAAGCCATTTTCAATTGTACAGTACTATTCGTTAGGCAGAATGTCCATAAATTAATTATTTACCCATTATGCAACATTGGGAAATAAACTAAAATAAATAGCTAACATCCAGTACAATATACAAAACAGGTAAGCAAATAAGCAAAACAAATACATGGTTCCGACAAAGAGAAAACAAAATAAAAGTCTTGTGCGAGAAATAAAGCACCATATTCATGGGTTATCGCGGAGGAGGACCCTGCAGTAAGCGGCCTTTAGCGGATCTGACATCCTGATGAAGCTTCTCATTGTCGACACCTTCTCCGTCACTACCATCACGCATTTACTGATATCCTCCATAGTAAGGCCTGGAATAGACCCCATGTGCGTAATGACCTCTTGCATCATTGCCTTCTCCCGATTGATCGCTTTATCAGGCCATTCTGCAATGGTCTTAAGCTTATCAGTTGCATGGTCCATGCAATCTCAAATCAGGTCGTAAGTCTCCAACTGCTGCATGTCGCGCTTTCTTTTCTATCCATTAAAACCTTCCCTAGCATCGCTTGTCCGACTAGAGTGATCGGCCATCATGTCGTCTAGCGACATGTTCATCCTCTAGCTGCACATAGCCGAGAACTCAGTATCAAGGCCATCCTCTACGAGGACACTGTCGCTAGTTTCTGTCATGTTGGACCCGATGTCTACAACGTCTCTACATGGACACAAGTCATGCGATCTTTCCCAACAGGAGTCCTTTTGTTGCAGGATGCGTCTGAAAAATTAAGAAAAATAAAAAAACAAAGTGTTTAGTAATCCATTATACCCCGTTAGTCATTGAATACAGTTCAGAATCTTACTCGAACCTAATTGTCAAAAACGTCCCTCTCAACGATAATGCACTTGACGTCATTGTTCCAACAGAAGCCACTACCTGCTAGGCCCCTCATCTCAGCAATGGTCTGAAACATATTTTTCAACAATTTTATTTGACTTTCGATGACGGTGGTTGTCAAAACACAGTCGGACATTCTTTCTCCTAACATTCTAATCAATTATGCTAAATAACTCAAGCGAAAGGTCCCGTTGTCTGACCTCCACCCCCCTGCGTTCACCAAGTCCACGAGACAGTCTACTAGGCATACCTCCTCTGCCTGTGTCCATAAATGCTTTGGGTTCCTAGATGAACTGGTCATTCTAATAAAACAATTGAATCATGTCAAGTATTGTACTAAACCAAAAAACGTATAAACATGTAAACATATAAACATATAAATCGACAAAACATTAAAAAAAATTTCAATAAAGGACAATTTTTTTTTAAACCAAGTCGGATTATACGAAATAGGGGGACAAGAAAGAAACAGAGAAATATGCATGCTACAACTGTTTCAAGAACGAGGTTGTACTACAAATGAAATGATACTACGCGTTACGCAACTACGATTTGGTGAACATCGACGAAGCAAGTGCATCTTGCCATTGAGTCTATTTGTTTGAGGCCTCAATGTATGTTATGTGGTCACCACTAGTACTTATGTGTGTTATGTCACCTTCATTTTTGTCATCCGATATGTCGGTGTTTGTCATCGTTCAATTTAAATTATGGAGGAGACAACAAGCCATAATAGTTCGACTTTGGAATTCAACCAGATAGTGAGATTTTTCATGTAGTATTGCCCAACGTCCCTTCAATAGGTCGAACACTCTTTTCAATTACATTCCATGCAAAAGAATGTTTTGCGTTAAAAAAATCTTTCGATGTTGTCGGAATGTTACCGAACCACGCCACTCTTGTAGATGATAACGTTGTCCCTATACGATGCTAGAAAACCCTCCACATTTGGGTATCCCGTGTCACATTGGTAGTAAAACCCTGGAGGTATGAGGTTCCATTATGTTAAGACATTAGCGCAAGAAAGAATGAACAAATTCCAAACTGTTTTAATGAGGGTTAGTGGGAACATATATCTCACCCTTCAAAACCTTCAAACTGTTACGTCGAGAAATTTCATCTCGTAGGATACGCGAGTCCGCTACAGATCCTTTCAACCCGGCTAAGACGAAAATAAAATCTCCCTTTGTATCACATACGTTGAGAAAATTTGTTGTCACTTCGCCTTTTCTTGTTCGATACCTTGGTTGATCCGCTGCGGACACGTTAACTTTGATGTACATGTTGTCTAATGCCCCTAGGCAATTCTACAACAATATCTAACAATGTTTTTAGGTTCGACTAGTTCCAATCTATAAGTTAAGAAGAAATGGTAAGTTGTTTAGCCCTAACCTCGAAAGATTACCACCTCAAGTCTGTACATGTGTTCGTTATAGGTTGTGGCATAGCCAATAACTCATCATGCAGATGAAGAACGACCATAAAGACGCGATTGAAATGTCGAAAGACTGTCTCATCGGACCTTACAAACTCTCTTTGGACCTCCTGATTCTTTACATCATGCGCCAGCACATGAAGGAAGGTGGCGACCATCTCCTCAACATCGACGAGTTCCTTTGATTCCAAGCCGACCCTTGTTCGTAGTAGATGGCATAAAATTGTGAAACCTCTATCCATTCGTATACTTTGGTGACACACAAGGTCAGACACGTGTATCATGTGAAAGTAGGCTAGACATGCCTAATCCTATGTCTATTGTCAGCTGGTATGTGAGTTATCCGCTTATGGTCATTCAACATTGCCTCCAATATTAGAAGCATCTGTCATTAAGTGATTCTGAAGGCTAATACAACAGCGAGGATTTCTTGTAGGTCCATTTTCCACCTAATATGAATGAAAAACCTACTAATGATGGAGGAGATGGTCAGAAATCGTAAAGAAAAGTTGTTTTCTTTTTTTCATATAGTATCGTTATCACAGTCATGTGATTGTGTGTTTGTAAATGTGGTATAATTTGTAAATAGGTTTGGGATTTAGAGGTAAATGTCATATTTGAAACGAACAGTTGAGATTCTGTCTACTACATTAATGGTGTATTTAAGTCGGGGTGCTATTTTTAATTAGTTTACCAATAATACTACCTTGCAATCCAATTGTAGTGTCATTTTATGAAGATTCCTTGCCCTTACCATACCACTTTAGAGGTCAAATACTTGATTTGATGATTATTTTTTCATTTTTTAAAACCACTTTATGACTTTCACTCCTTTATAATTTCTTTTTAAAGATTATTTTTTTAAAACTTAATTACTTACAGTACGAATTCCTACTATTTTATAAGATTTCATGGACAACTGTTTTCATTTTATATATATGTATATTTTTTACGAAGTTGTAAGCAGAAATGAAATTAATTAAACTAAGTTCATTATATCGTAGATTTATATTTTTTTGGAATGCACCAATTACACAAGCAACTATAAAGTATCAACTTTTTTACATTAAAAATCTCTTATTTTCACTCATTTACAAAAGAACCATTTTAAGATCGTACTTTTTTTTTTTGGTTTTATGAAGTACCATTGAGAATTAAAAATCTTATTATTGTTTTCGAGTGCTAGTTCATATACAACGCATAACGAAGCATGGAACATCAACAAAAAAGGTGCAACAGGCATGGATTGAAAGACATGCTTAAAACAAATTTGAAAACCTATGTGTAAGTTTAAACACAGTTAATGTGAAAGTCCATCTTACAGAAACGTCAACTTAAACATGTAATTTAATTACAGATGTACTGAAAAAAATAACACAAAAATGCACATTTAAAGACCTCTTTTATGCGTGACAACGTTGGTCCCCTAGTACATGAAGATGTAGTTGCTATGTACTCACACGCACTGTAAGGACGAAGAACAAACTTTTGTTAGAGTCATTAACCATGTTAACCACTTATGTGTGGAAAGGTAAAAAATGGAAAGGAACATGGACGCATACCTTCAACTATAGACCTATCATCGCTTAAGCATGACAAATACGAAACTGTTACAACTTACGTGCACCAAAATTATATGTACGAGATAGGAAAAAATCAAACGATTAACAAGTTTTTTTTTTTTTTTTTGTGCTTCAGAGGAAAGTAGTTTGTTCACTATTAAGACATCGAACTTAAATAATCATCACGTACATTAAAGATCATACCAAATGAGTAAAACTAGATACAATACTCTAAATGGAGTAAAGCAATATATGGTCAAAGAGGCAGACAACATGAAAAAAAAAAAAAGAACAGTCTATACCACACAGAGTCATTAGTATGAACACTGTTGTACGAATATGAACAAAAACAAAAGAATGTGCAAAATGTCATATGAACAAACACCAAATGTAACATGTATGTAGCTTAAAAAAACATGTGCTATATCGAAATTACATATAAACAGAGAAGTAAAATCAAATCCAATGACAAATGAACAAGGCAAATCCGAGAAGTCAAGTTAAATAAAGATCAAAACTCAACAGAATAGATCTACAATGGTCATTATTTGTCCAAACTAGTTTTAAAAAAATTAAAAATTAAAATTTAACAATAACACATTAACAAACGAACAAGGATATGAGAACAACAATATATCAGGTTATTTTCCACATCGACATACAAAAAAAGAAGGAAGAAATGTATACCTCAATACCCTACCATGCTTGGATCCACCAAGATCACAACCGGGTATTATCCAACCTCATCGTAAGAGGGAAATCAGAGCGTCAATGGCGTGATCCGAGCGATAAGATGTTAAACAAAGGATGCGATTTAGATCCGAGTGGCAAATCAAGTAGAGAAGCCATGCACAGATCGAAAGTGAAGAGGAATCGATTCTGAGTCGGAACTACAATGAAAAAAAAATAAAGGAATATGTACCCTTTCCAAGTTCGAGGCCAAATAGGGATTTAAACAAGGAGATCGAAAAATGAAGAAGGAATGCTAAGAAAAATAGAATGAAAATGGAGAAGGAATGAGGTGAAGATCGTTCAGATCGTGATTGGCAGAGGAGGGTTCGCATGAGGGGAATAGAGGTTTAAACAAAGAGATCAAAAATGGGGAAGGAATGCTAAGAAAAAAGTATGAAAATAGAGAAGGAATGAGGTGAAGATTGTTGAAATCATGGCCGATAGAGGAGTGTTCGCGTGAGGCAAAACGGAGAGAGGAAGAAGAAAGATAAAGGGGTAACGTTTTTGAAAATAGAAGGAATAAAGAGAGGAAAATGTTGGGAAGAGAAGGAATAAAGAAGGGAAAATGGGGGGAATTTTTTTTCCTTTCCCCCATTTTTTCAATTGCCAAACGGGGAAATGAATAACTCTTTTCCTTTCCTTAAAACAAACACGCCCTAATAATAATAATGATGATATTATTATTATTATTATTAAGAAACAATCAATTTGCGTGTATTTCATCTTCTTCCTCCATCCTTCATGTTTGAACCCTAGCCATTGTCATCGCCTCATCTTACTTCAGGTCGCCATCCACCATTGCGCAGCCATTGTTGGAGAATCCAACTCGCAATAGATCGTCGTATATCCTTCACCATCACGATTCACCAAGTTCATGTCGGTCTCCTCCAGCCGCATCATCTTTTTGTTCGCCTTCAGACCGTCACATGACCTATGTCTTCCTCTACCTGCTTCTCCTTCATCCATCGACCGTCTCTCTTTATACTAAAGCTAATTACATAGATCGTTCCCATCTCGACAGCCACGCGTAGCCCACATAGTCGATGGTTTTGATTTGAGTCGCTGGCGCCTTTCATTCGATTCGTCCTTTGTTCCAAGCTGCAAGCGTCAGTCGTGTTCTTCACTTGAGTCGAGCCTCTCCGTTCCTCTCCTTCATAAGTCGTGCCAGATCCCTTCTTTCCACGTCGTTCCTCTACACAAGTCGTTTTCTTGTAGTAAGGCAGTTTATGCTAATCCCCTACTATTGGTCATTTTTTGGTAAGTTTTTATGGGTTTGATACTCATATCCAATACTTATTTATCCCAAAAAATTTAAGTCAGGAAATTTGAGTTATGTGTTAGGATGTTTTGGCAAAATTAAATAATATATCTTTTTGGATATTGGTATTTAAAAAGAATCTTCATAGATCTTATTCCTTACTTTGTGGAAGTTGGTTTTGATATAACAAAAAGATATGGAAAAGCCTTGGATACTATATAAGGTCATAAAAGAAAATAGCAAGGTTGCTGGGGTTTTTTGCACAACTTTCCAATAGCATTCTCGAAAAACTACAGCAGGTGAATGGATCTGATTAACTACTGTTGATTGTTCTGTTGTTGTTAGTTACAGATTTAGTATGTGACTATGTGGTTGACAATGAAGAGTTTCTAGTGACATGAAGACCAAGAGTTAATGCATCGATCCAGGGGGAGTCAATGTTGGTCTAAGAAACATCTCTGTGAGAAGATTAGAAGAGTTGGAATGATAACTCTATTCATTAGGAAATAATGAAAACTATCTTCATAATGATTA
>JBBPDI010105014.1:0-10200 GCA_037974545.1 Cucumis variabilis
CATCATCATCATCATCATCATCATCATCATCATCATCATCATCATCATCATCATCATCATCATCATCATCATCATCACCACTTTTCCAATTCCCTTTTTCCCTTAAATTCTGTTCTATCTCATTAGAAAAATTTCCTCCCCCACACCCAGTGTAATAAAAAAATTAACACCCAAAACTTAAAATCTTAAATAGTAAGGCAACTTAATTAAAATAAAGTACCTTAGAATTTGAGGTGTTACAGTATTTCACGAATTTAATTCTAGATATGGTCTAAGAATTTAGCTAGTTTATTTCTATGCTAGATTTGAGGATGATATTTCACATATATTTGATGAGCATATATTATACTTTGTATAGTTTGACAAATTTATGTTACAGTAATAAATTCTATTGTGATGAATTTGAATTAGTCCGTGCATTCTTGGATGAAAATAATTTATGACATGAATTTTGCATAAAACTAGAAGCATAAATTAGAAATATAGTTTTATGAACTAAATGAATTTTTTTATGAAATTTATTCCCCTCAACAAAAATAGTATTTTTGAACTTTGAATATGTTATGCTTATAAATATTTAGAAGTGTAGGGGGCATATCTTGAGTTCAAGAAAATTTTAGTATGATCGAAAACTTTTGATTATGTTGATTGATTGTATCCATAATAGTGTTGCATAAAGATTTATGTATTTAAATTAGTTTGTGAATATTGAGACACTATTGTGATCTACTTGAGCATGTCTATTAGCATGCATGTTAGCATGAGTAGAAATAATATTTCATGTATGTCATATTTGCCAAAGTTATGCATGACCTGGATCAAGAATTGTTGCGTAATTAATTTGGCTATTAATTTTCAAGAAGTTGAAATTATTAAGATTACTTTTAATAAAGTTTGATCGTACAACATTATTATTGGCATATTACTAAAGATTGCTAGTAGTATGAAAATATGCAAATTCACTATTATGAAGCTCATAGGATTTTATGGAAGTTTAAGATATTATTAAAACTATCGAATTTGTGACATTTTATAAGGCATGGAGACTTATACCCTAAGTTGTCCTTAAAAGTGGTATCAGAGTCATGTCAACCTTGACTTAGCCTTGTTGATATAATCCTAGGTCGAACAAAGGTGTAGTGAAACCTTAAAAATAGTCATGGAATTATCCATGGTTGAGCTCTATTAAATAGGCAACATATGCTCTAGAGAAGAGTTAGCCTAGTTAAGAGTTAAAATGGATGGATGTCTATTTTAGTGAAGGTTCAATTGGAACTTTGTTCAAGGGGAGAATCGTTAAGAATGCGACCAAAGTCCCACATTAGATAAGGAAACTGAACATAAGTACATAGATGCAACTTTAGACTTATGAAAAATATTTTGAATCAAATGTAGAATTTAGAATGTTTTCATTCTTGATCTCGTATGACTAAATTACCCACTATAGAGCCTCAAAAGCTTTTGTAGTAGTATGTGGTCTTCTAATACATCAAGTCTATGAAAAGATGGTATTCCTGAATGGTAACTTAGAAGAGTCAAATTTGTTTATGGTCTTGAACTAGTTTCTGAAAGTTTAATGAGGAAAACTTTAACAACAATTTAGTAAACAATGTCTTGAGTATGAATTGTTGATATATGTGTTTACTAAAAGTTTTTTAGAGTAAATTGTGTGATTATATGTTTGTATGTTGGTGTAATTTATGTGATACAAACATAAATGTTAGTAATGCTATAAAATTATCACATTTTGAAGTGAAAGATTTATGTGAGACTAAATGCATGTGATGCACTTAGTATTGTTGAAAATGTTTTGATTTATGTCAATCACACGTTGAATACTATTAAAGAGATTTGATAGTTTAATGGTGCTCTTGTAAGAATTACTTATGATGCTCCTCGTCATTTGATTAAGATTGAGTATATATATATACACACATAACTTGATTAAGATTATTTTATTGCTTTTCATCCTTTACTAAAATATTTTAAGGTTACAATAGATTTTGGTTTGCATTTTAATAATTTTCTACTATACTAGAGAGGTAGTGTATGCAAACTGGATAACATAGAATGATGAAGTAAGCTTTACTAGTGGATATGTGTTCTTAATAAAAATAAAATGTATTATTGTATGACGACATTAGTATGAATGATATAGAAGCCTAATGGGAGATGAACCATTGTGGGGAGCCTCTATACCAATATATATTTATTGAGATTCATACGTTGTTATAGATATTGCCAAGAATAGTATATTATGGCAAAAGAAGGCATATTTGCCTGAAAACATGGAGTTGTTAGATGATAGTTGAATGAAAAAATTATTTTCTTGAAGTATGTGAGGTTTGAGGAACTTTGTACATCAAGGCCTAACAAGAGAGTAATTCTAGAATTTTCAAGAAGTATGAGACTCAAACATTTGATGGTCCATAGCCGTTTATTTGGGTGGTCTATTGTGATAGACTTGATGGTCCATAGCTCTGTTCTAGGCGGTCTATTTCAATAGATTTGATGGTCCATAACCCTTTTCTGTAGGGTCTATTGCGGTAGACTTGATGGTCCATAGCTACATGTGGGTAATCCTTTAATGGATTTGAGGGATGAAATTAAAACCTTTGAAAATTCCATAGCGCTTCTTTGGATGGTCCTGGTATGGACTTAATAGATAACTGTAAAATCTTCATAGTTCAATTTTGAGTGGTTTGTCTTTAACAGACTTGATGAAGTTGGTCTTAATTTGGACTAGATGTAAAGTCTTCATAGCTTAGTTTTAAGTGGTCTATTGTGATAGACTTGATGAAGCAATAAATGGTGATTGTGAAAGTGTGGTCGCCTTCTATTAAAAAGTTTAAAGATCTTTTTCTAGAGCTTTCACGTTGACTTGAGATTCTATGTGCATGGTCTTCAATAGCACAATTTTGAGTAGTCTATTGTGATAGATTTTATTGTAGAATCAATGAAATAAGAAGTAAAATGTGTTGTGGGGGTTTCAATCGTTGTTATCGAAAGTTCAAAAGGTAACTTACTTTCGATAATTTGATTGTTGCCTCACCTCACTACGCATTAATTCAAATCAAAAGATATTGATATTTAAGTTTCTACTACTTCTTTCTTTGCTTAGAGAAAATTCTTCATTTCTATTTTAACTATAATGCAATGGTAGTCATTCATGGGGGATTGTTGGAAATGACTATTATTGTACTCGTTTATAATTAATGTTTGAGTTGGAAATTAATATTTATTATTATTTAATATATTTTATTAATTTCAAAACCATTATTCTTTATATATATGTGTGTTTTAAAGAAAAGGTTTTAGGTGGGTTGTCTTGAAAATCCTAATTCTCTCTAAGCAATCTTTCTTTTTTATTCCATTCCCAACTCCAGCGAGTGCATGCTTGTATTGGAAAAATTGTGTTAACCTTGGGGAGCAATTTGACATAAGCAATTTAGCACCGAGGTCACGTAGGCGCGACAGTGGTTCGACATAGTACAACTAAATTCAATAATGATGAATATTTGTTTTTACAATAGTTAGAAGGCTTTCTTGTGATTGAAGCAATCGCTTTAACTTCAGTATTAACGAAAAGTAGTGTAATACCTTATGGGAATTTGTTTTCCTTTGCCATCATTAACATTGTACCAAGACTCACCATAAATTTGGCAATGTTACAAATCTCCAAAATTCATTTCAATACAATACTCAACCATACTTACAGGCATGAATAGACTCATATCTTAGGCTTAAGTCACACAATTTTCGTTTAGCTCGCTTCGTAGAACGAAGTAGGTATAGTAGTATCTGCTGGCAACTTTGCTTTTAATAGTTCTAGTAACATGTCAAAGGGCTTGTTACACCAACTGTTGAGAATCTTGATATGCATCAGCTTAACTAAAAAGTTCGAGGACAATTTTGAACAAACAGGTTATAGTTCAATACGTACTTCATTCATTAAGTCCTCAAATAAGTTTTTGTATCTTTCATCATTAAAAAGCATTTCATTCTCCAAACCTTCTTCCATTGCTTCTTAATGTTCAACCGCAATTTGTAAATTATTAAGCAAGTCTAACATTTCATTTTCTTCAAAAAGGTTGCTAAACCTCTACACAATTTTATTGGCTCTCCATGACACACCTAGTCGTATATGAGGAGGATACGCCAACTGTTAATAGATATAGCTCCACACCCTCTAATGACTCCCAAATTGAGTTCATATATTTCTTGGATGAAGCTTTACAACTTCTAAAAATTGGGACACTCCCTTTCTATACTTAACAAATAATTTATTTCCAAATTTGATTCAACCCTTGTTCATCGTTAAAGACCTAAAAAAAATTAATAGGTTTGATTATTCAATAATCTAAATAAAGAGAGAAATAGTTAATGGGAAGAGACTTCGTAATTTGGAATTAAATTGGAAAAATTTGTCTCTCTATCTCAAGATGTTGCAATTCTAGAGTCACTTTTAAATTACACTTAGTAACTTGGAATTAAACATGAAAGCCAATTGATTCAATTATCTTTAAAATATAATCAATTCAATTAATCAAACTATGAAACTTATCAACATCCAATAGTTAGAGCAAAATTGTTGAAATTAATAACATGGAACAAATACCATTTTTCAATATAATGCAAAATCCTAACCAAAATTGTTGAAATTAATACCCTAATTTGCAATATATAGCAAGATCCTCACAGGTCTTTTGAAAAACATTGTAGTTTCCAAATTTATTTTGAAGATCTTCAAACATACCAAAATTTGAAACAAATTGTAGTTTCCAATCCATTTCCAAATTCACATTGTAGTTTCCAAATTCCTTGCCAAACTCACAATAAGTTTAATTTGAAACACATGGTAGTTTCCAAATCCATTTCTAAATTCACATTGTAGTTTCCAAATTCCTTTCCAAACTCACAATAAGTTTAATTTAAAACCATTGTAGTTTCCCAATCCATTGCTAAATTCACATTGTAGTTTCCAAATTTCTTTCCAAACTCACAAAGCATCACCCACAACCAACAACAACATCAAAACAACAAAAGCACCAAATTTATTTCCAAACTCACAATAAGTTTAACAAAGCATCACCCACAACAATAAAAAGTTGACAACAACGACAATGTTGGGACAAATATTGACCCATTTTTAGTTGTCTTATTCTCAATTCGTATCATGCATATATTTATTATTTTGATATTTTTCTACATAATATAAAATTTGACTCCGATACGAACTCAACGACACGAAAGTCACCTAATTCAGAGTTCAAACGAAGGAGAACGGCCAAATTGAACCAAGGGGCAAATCGGTAAATATTGGAAAGTTATTGAAACGTGGCAATTCCTCACGCGCACGCCCAGCCTCAGGGCACCTGTTCGAATCATGCTGACGCAATTTAAATACAGATTTTCATAGCTTAATACGACAACGTTTGGCTACCCCTCGTGCGCGCGTCCCACGTCAAGTGTTCGATTCCTTATCAACGCGAAAATTAAATCCAATTGTTTTCAAACTTCTTCAACGCGCGCCTTCTTCCCGCCTTGGCCTCTCTCCGCGTGCCTCGAGGCGATCGCTAACGAGTTCGATTCCTACCCGCCGCGTTTCATTTTTCTCATTTATTTTGAGTGGTAAAATTGTAATTAACACCCAACTTTCTGAAAAATGCCCAATTTCCGTCAGTTCCACGCGTTTTTTTGGCCTCAAGGTGATGGTGTCGAATCCCCAAGTAGCTATCTAATTATTTTGTATAAATACCCTTAATAATCCCTAATTACATATTCATTATTCTCTTCAAACTTATCCCAATTCTCAATTTCTCCCAATTTCGAGTATCTTTAGCCTCATTCTACCATTTTTTTCATCTTCAACAAATTTTTCAGTATTATTCATAATGCAAGGCTAAAGTTCCTAAGGTAAAGTGGACTTAGGTGAATCTATTCTTTGAGAATTTTCTTTCTTTGATTTGTTTTATTGTAATTAAGGTTTGATTCATCTTTAATTCTGATATAATTTTTGTTGGAATAATCGTTCTTTTGTATCAAAAATTAGATTTTTGATTTAATTTCATTAATTCTTGTGATTTTAATTCTTGATCTTTGATTTTTTTTATTCAATCTTTGCAAGCAAGTTACCTAGGTATATCAATTAGTGTAAAATTAATTGAATTACTTGTATCTACACAAAAATTCTCTTGATTCTTGATTGTATTTCATCAATTCTTGAAATTGTTTGATGTCTCATGAATTTCAATTGTTCTTAGTCAATTCTTGGAAATTAATTGCATTTTTTTAGTGAAAAAATTAATTCTCATTTAATTCTTTGGTTACAAATTATAAATGATCTTATAATTTTATTTTAAGAACAAATTAGGGGTTTAATTAAAATGACAAGAATTAAACTAATCCCCTATGAAATTCATCTATTTTCTTGAATTTTGATTCAAAATTCCTACAAGATCAAGCAATTTGATCTTATGAAAAATTTTGAATGAAAAATTTCCTCTTAATTAAGCATGATTCAACTTCCTTTACTATCTTTAATTCAGTGATAAGATTATATCAAGGCCAAGCCCATTCTTCACTTCTTTTCTTGGAATTCAATCTTTAATTTCTCTTATTGTGAATTGAATTGCAAATCAAATTTCTCCTTTTCATTCTTGGTTACATTCTCATTCTTAATGATTTCTCCCAAATTATTTTTTTTGCTTTTCTTTTCCTTTTTTAACTAATCTCATTCATTTCAAGCTTACATTCAAGAAAACATATATCCTACACTCTCTTGGGTTTGACACTCATGCTTACATTATCCTACGATAAGAGCAAAGGGTAATCTACAAATAATTTTTTTTTTTCAAGGTGGTCTAGGTAAAAGCACCCTTCGCAATCACTTTTATTTTCGAACACATTTATGGCGGTCTTACCTACATGGCATAATTTTTTCTTTTACGCATACGAATCTGCTTTTGTTTAACAACAAATTCATTTCCAAACTCACAATAAGTTTAACAAAGCATCACCCACAACCAAAAACAACAACAAAAACACCAAATTCATTTCAAAACTCACAAATAAGTTTAACAAAGCATCGCCCACAACAATAAGAATAACAACAACGACGCCAACAACAACAAAAACACCAAATTCACTATTTCCAAACTCACGATAGTTTAACACAACATCACCCACAACAACAACACCAACACAAACTAAAACAACATTTACATATTGATGAGAAAAGAAATTATATATTGAAAGGGGGCAACGGCGGTGGTAAGGGAAGAAACGGGGCAACGACGACTAGGGTGGAATGGTCGATGTTGGGTGGTGGCAAGGGGGCTAGGTAGTGGCGGAAGAACAAAGACAGATGAGGGCAAGAGGGCTGGGAGGCTGCTCTCTTATTCTCTCTTCTCATATCTGAAAAATACAGATATGAAGAGGGTTTTTGTAAGGCAACTTCCTATGCACCCCGATAAGTGTTAGGAGTTTTTGCAAACACGTGGCGCAAAACTAATGGCATATTGAAAACCCCTATCTTTTGATGTCGAGACTCAGTCGTCGGGAGAAGATTCCAAATTTGTTTTAATCCTACACAAACTATTGACCCACGAGTTGAAGTGTCAGAAGATATAGTGGCACCCTCGATATCAAGTATGCTATATTATATCCCAACACTTTGTTGGTGGCGTCAGGAGTGCTGCTAGATATCCCGACACTTTGTTGGAGACGGTGGGAGTGCCCCTATATCTCCCAATGCCTCAACTCATGCGTCAGTAGTTTGTGTATAGCTCGATGCGTCATTTCTAGAATCAAGAAATACCATATCTCAACGTTTGAAGGGCCGATATTTCTAATAGTGTTGAAAGAGAGAGGTAAAGGAATAAAAGTCCTATTGCATGAGAAGATTTTACAGAACTATTCATCAAATTAATTTAGAAATCTAAAATTTTAGTGCATTGACAAAAGTAATTAAGAAACTTGTTTTCTTAATAAGACTTAAAGGCTAAGCATGTTTTCTAAATATAGATTAGAGAAAGAAAAACTTACTTGTTTATAATCTACAAAGTAATTCTCCAAATTGGGATACCACCCATAGTGACCTTCATATCCTCTAGGATAAGATTGGTTTGTGGGAACCAATTGGGATGAGGAAAGTTTATAGATATTTGAGAGAAACTTTTTTCTTTTTGCATAGAGCAAAAGTATTGACTTTTTTTTTTTTGATAAATTTGTTAAAGAAGATTATTTTATTCTAGATATTTATAACTCTCTATCCTTCTTGGAATAGAAAAAGGATTTAGGGTCTATCAACGATACAAGTCCATCAACGATAGTTTTGTTATATTTGTAATTTTTTTTAAATGTTGCTATATCCTTAATTAGTATTTTTAAAATGGCCATCAATTACAATTACCCATAATTTTTAATATGAATCCAATTCACATTAAATTAATATTTGAACTCATTCAAATATTTTATCTCTCATCAAATTAATTTTGGATAAATTAATTTTGAATCATATCCAAAATTAAATTTATATAATAAAGTTTGATAAACTTTATATTATAATGTATCATTATATATTAAACTAATTTCTAAATTAAATTTGAACATTTCAAATTACAATCAATATAAATAAATCTCATTACCCTTTACGAGTTAGGAAGGGGACCTAATGGACCTACAGATCAGAAGCTACAACGATCTGAGATTAATTGGCTGAACTCATTAACCACATTATTCAATATTCGTTAACTGTGTGAACACTCCATTAAAGACACACAGCCGAACTCTTCTCACTGTAGATATATTTTTGTGTCCATGAATATAGACCAATAATAGTAAGTTAGTCATTCACGATGTTTGTAACACCCGCTGAGTCAAAATACTTAAATACCAGTACTTCTCTAATGAACAACCGGTTTATGGTCCTACTAATAAATAGAAACCCCTCTTGTGCTATATAGAGGGTAGGGTCCTTTGTTCAAGTCTTAGAGACACCATTTAGGGAACACTCATCTACTTACCCTAAAGTAGGAAAGGAGTGAATTCCATCTTGTGTAATTATGTTCACAGCTCCCCACTTGATCTTGTCCCCAAAATGATAAGCTTATTGAGTCAGCGATCTGACCACTCTCACCCATACAAATCAAAGGACAATCTCTCGCATAGAGGAGTTCATAATACACTTAGGAGTAAGACTAAATTACCTAGGTCATCCTAAATGAAATAGAAACCTTACTAGTTAACGAAGTTACATCTAGTGGTTACTATTTTGCGATATGATCTTATGCAAACTCATTGTATAAGATACCCTCACTCACATGTCAGCTACACGAACTCGTTGGATCATTACGTTTGTATTAAATACAAAGTGAGTCGTATCCATAGTGTTACTGGGATAAGGTACCCAACCTTATCCCTATACTATAGACCCTTTAAGCTGATGTCGAACATTGATCCATGTATGTCTCTACATATTATTCAAGACTCATTAAATAGCTTAGGATATTAGTTTATTGGATTTGGGTTATTAAGAAAAAACTAATAATATAATCAATAATACTTATTACAATAATAACACTTTATTAACAACGGTTAATGAGTTATATTTACAATTTACGAGTTTTAGGACATAAATCCCAACAAGATCATGTTATTGAGTCGTCGATGTAACCAAACAGTTTGTGAGCTTTTAGCATTGGAACGAATTGGAATTTCTTGAGTGTAATTCGTCGAATTAAGTGTAACTAAGATTAGGTTTGCGATGTGGCTGAGTAATTAATAACAAGAGAAGAAAGATCTTTGACAAAGGAAGAAGAAGAGTTCCCAATCGCCATTGGATGGAGTTTTTTTTTTTTTTTTTTTTGTGAAAAAGGATCGGAAAGGGTATGGGTCTCACAAGGCTATGATACCATGAAACCTTTCACTATTGTATGAAAGTAATATTATTCTTATTGATTTTGTAATCAACCACAAGAGGGTTATTTATACATATATATTATCCTCGTAACAAATTTCGTAAAAATTAACTGAAATAAAATTAACTCTTGCATATATAATAATAGTTATAGCCATTGCATTAGAGAAAATATATCAGTTGCAAAGTTCCAAACTAATAGCGCGATAATAAATCGTTGCAGTAATATCAAATTGCAGCAGTTACAAGGTGCTCCTATAAAGTTTTTAAAATGATTGAAT
>JBBPDI010105026.1:0-10198 GCA_037974545.1 Cucumis variabilis
CTCCCCCCTCCCCCCCCCCCCCCCCCCCCCCCCCCCCCCCCCCCCTTCCTCCCTCCCCCCCCCCCCCCCCCCCCCCCCCCCCCCCCCCCCCCCCCCCCACACCTCTAGACACTCCATAATGTTCTAATCACAAGCACCAAAATGAGAAACAGGATGTCTACATGGAGAAGCACCAAAATCATAATGAAACTCCATAACATTCTAATCACAAGAACCAAAATGAGAAGGGAGGGACGTGTCTAAATTGAAAACTCAAACAATGAGGGAAGGGGGGGACATGTCTAGACACTCCATAACGTTCTAATCACAAACAACAAAATGAGAGATGGGATGTCTACATGAAGCACCTAAACGAGGAAGGGGGATGTCTAAATTGAAAACTCAAACAATAAAGGAGAGGGAGGGAGGGATGACAATACATCAAGCACCAAAATGAGAAGGGAGGAGCATTTCTAAATTGAAAACTTAAACAACGAGAGAAGGAGGGACATGTCTAGACAATCATAATGTTCTAATCACAAGCACCAAAATCATCATAAGAACAAATTTATGACTACCATAACTGCAGGATAGACATATAAATTCATAGTATACCATGTTTGTATATACTACTCTAATCTGACACTTTATATCAAACTAATTAAGTTTGAAAAATGTACCTGTTGACTCTCATTTGATTGTTCTGAACTTCGTTCCATGTTGGAGCTAGCTTCTTGACATGTTAACCTTTTTAAAATCGCTTCAATTGTAGCTTGTTGTGATTCAACTATGCTTTGCAAGTGTGCAATCTGTGCATTTGCTTCTTTGGTGCTTTGTCGAATTGTTTCATTTCTAGCATTTTTGGGCCTTAGTCCCCAACCTTGTCCTTTCACATGCCCTAACTGCTTACCCAATACCCGTTCACATATTTTCTTTTCTAAAAGAGGTTCACTCCCTTCTTGTGATGAAGTGGTTTTTAATACCATCATCTCATCCTACACCATAATTTCATAATAGTATAAATGTGTTCTAGGTTAAGAAAAAATTCAATAATGAGTGCCATTGCTTACATATTTTTCTTTAGCTTCATCTACCTACCCATTCTTCTGATTGGAATGCGTGAGTTGGAATAATTCAATCTCACTTACTTCCTTGCCCTCTTCTTTCTACACATTACAACCAAAATTATATGTATGAAAAGTATTTATAAGTATAATATAAATATCATACATTTTTCTGCTTATGGCAAAAAATGTTGCAGTTCCACCTCGATGAGTGAACGGAAGTTTAGATCGTGCGCTAGTATTTGCTTTAGATCTACTCTTAAAGTCTTCTTGTTCCCATCGATCACACAAACGAGTTTAATCTGAATCTCGTGCCACTCGTTTGTCACGGTGTTTTCTTGCTTCCGCTGGAGAATCATAATTTTTGTAACTTTTGTGTAGTGAACAACGAAAATCTCTATACAATACACTCATCTCATGATTAAGATAATCTTGTACCAACATTTCATCTACGTCTGAAATGAAGTAATTCTAGCATTAAGAAATAAAACAAGTTAGTTTATACTTGATCTAAAACAAACATAGTATTTCCTTAAAATTAAACTTAAATAGCTTACTGAAAGTCTGCCTATTATCTCCCTTTTCACCTCTTTGGATACATCCGACCAATGTTCACATTCAAGCGGTACTATCGCTCGTACCTCTTTTCCAATTTGAGAGTTTAACTTGGAAGAGTCCTTACAAATCGGTTTTCTACCTTCAAGCTCAATTGTAATTGGAATGAGACCATTTGCTTGGACATATTTCTCAAGTGCAATCCCTTTAGTCGCTCCTTGACCTTTTGTTTTTGTACTAGAACCTACATAAGACATGTTGGTATTAATACATCTAATGTCATATGGAAACTGGAACATTTTAACGTACAAATGAATACATTCTTTGAATGTCTGAATCTATGGATACCACTTCTTGCTCACCAACAATATTTTAATTAGAATTGTTTGCTTGGTTCACATTTGAAGATGACCTACTACGATTTCCTAGTCCAAGATTTCGTGACGACATCCTACAAAATATTTTGATGCATAAATATAACTATAGTTAGCATAAACATAACTATAAACATAAAAGTAAATGAACATTCGAAAGGTATAACTCAATTTTATGCATGAATAAAACCATAGTTAGTTATCTATAACCTTGGTAGTATGCTTATAAGTCACTAGATATCACAATCTTCGTTGACTCATCGCTAGAATTATCTGAATTAAAATTTTTCTTTCCATCGATGTTCAATATCGTACCCATCAAGTTATCACAAATATTTTTCTGAATATGCATCATATTGAGTTTATGATGAAGTTTATGGTTTTGTCAATAAGGAAGATTGAAAAAAAAAAGCTTCTTTCAGTAATTGTGCTCATCATTTGTCCTTTTACGTTTGACATCACTTCTTGAAGGATTTTTTCTCCACATTGAAAAACTTATAGAATTCAATTCATTTATAATATCTTGTCCATATAAAATATTGGGAGCTGTTTGTATTTCTTGTTTTCCATCATGTTGCCTACTTTTACGCCATGCATGTGTTAAACGTAGATATCGACGATGTCCCATGTAACAAATTTTTCTCTTTAGTCCCATTGAAATTGTATCAACATTGCAAACTGGGCATGATTTATAACCTTTTGTCCTCCAAACAGATAAATCATCATAACCTGGAAATTTATTGATTGTCCAGAATAATACAGCACGGAGTTGGAAGAAGAAGCACTGAAACTATCATATGTTTGAATACCATCTACCCACAACTCATTTACTCATCTATCAATGGTTGTAAGAAAATATCAATTTCTTTACCAGGAGACCTTAGACCAGGGATGAGTAAAGATAGAAAAGTGAATGGTGCTTTCATACACTTCCAAGGAGGTAAGTTGTATGGAATGAATATAACTGGCCACATGTTAAATGATGTGCTCATATTTCCAAATGGATTAAACCCATCCGACGAAAGTGCTAATCAGACATTTTGAGCATCTGAAGCAAAACAAGGATACTGCTCATTAAAATGTTTCTAACCCTCGGCATCAGCAGGATGTCGAAGTATGCCTTCAGTTTCACACCTCTTATCTTTGTGTCACCTCATATCCTCTACGATATGTTTTAAAAGAAATAATCTTTACAACCTTACCTTTAGTGCAAAATATCTTAGCACCTTATATGGAATTTGTTTCCCCTATCTATCATTCAACTTATATCTAGACTCTCCACAATGCGGGCATTTGTCAAGTGATGCATAATCTTTTCAAAATAAAGCACAATCAAATTTGCACACATGAATTGATTCATATCCCATCCTTAGGTCACGTAGTCTTTTCTTAGCTTTATAGTAGGAGACAGATAGTTTCACACCATCTGGAAAGGCTTCATTTAATAATTCAAGCAACATATCAAAGGATTTGTCACTCCAATGATTAAGCACCTTAATGTGCACAAGTTTCACAAAAAAATTAAACGAAGTGAACTTTAGACATCCCAGATATAACTCCTCTTCTATTTCAAGAAAAATTTCACCTATTCTATCAGACTCATCTTGCTTGTTTGCTTCTCTCGTAGTTTCTTCAAACATTGGCCTATGTAAATCATTAACCATCTCTGGCATCTCATCATCCATAGTATCTCTAACTCCAATATTTTCTCTAATATTTATATTCTCTTCTCTACATTCACTTAATTAAATTGGAAAATATTGCACCTAGAAACCTTTAATCAGATCTTCAAAATGGAGAAATATCAATTGTATCTCTATGGAAAGTTGGGGACATACCATATTTATACAAATGACGTTCTACGATATCCAATCTATTTCAATTGACGTTCACACTATTTGAACAAGGACATCTTATTCTTCCCTCTTCATTTAAATGATTAGTTGCAATTTCGATAAAGTTAGCAACACCATCAGAATACTCACTACAAGCTCAATCTCTTAAACTTATCCAACTTCGATCCATAATAAAGTATAACACTTAAAGTACCTAAGTTAGAAATCCAAGTGTTAGAATCAAAGTCTTGTGTAAATTGTAAAATATCACACAAATAATGGATGAAAAGCCAAATAACAATTACCTACAATTGCCACAAAATATCACCTACAATTCAATTCTTTTATAGAGAAGGGGAGACCTATTGGAAGTCTTAAAGATTTTTCTTTTTAAGTCTCAAAAGAAGAACATGTATAAAAATGGAAACCTATTGTGATATTTCAAAAGAAGAGAAAAACCGAAGACCTATTGTGATATTTGAGGAAAGAAAAATGGAGACCCCAAAAGCTAAAAGTCATAAAGAGAGATGAAAAACATGGATATAAATGGGTACAAAGTAAAATACAGGTTATTCCTAGTGAGAGAGATGAACAAAGTAAAATGATATGGAAGAAGTGGGACCAATTTATTTTGATAAAATTGTAACATTTTGATAATTAGAAATTAAATTGAAATCAAAATCAAAACTTAAAACTTAAAAATTAGAAAAGTTGTAAACTAAAAGTGGGACCAATTTCTTTTAAATTGAATTGTATAAGAAAATTCATAGACATGGGGAACGAGATCCCTCCGCGCCACTTGGACATCACTTTGTAGACATATGAATCATAAATAAGCCAAACATACCAGTGAACTTTTGTACCATCCAGGAGGGCTATGAGACAACATTCAATTGGTAAGATGTGTTATTTTGTTGCATACATTGGGTTTTGATTTTAGATTTAGACAAGATTGAATAATAATTATATTTTATCAATAGATTTCTTTTTCCCACAATTAATTGATGATATTATAGGTCTACCTTAGGTAATTTTGAATTGAAAATCATTAAAAAAAAAATCTAAAATCTAAAATGTAAGAGAGCATATGAAAAGAAAACTGTTAAACAAAATAAAATTAAAGTAAAATCTATTGGATCTGAATGAAATACGTTAGAAAACAAAAGAAAAATAAAAATGTAAATCAAAATTAAAGAGGGCCATGAAAATTATATTCACGTTAAATAATTCTTTCTATATTCACATTGGAAGTGAATTTAAATTGTATAATTTTGTCCAAAATTTCTCTCCCCTCAACCGAAATCCTCACCAAAAATTCACCACCCTACCTTTTCTTTAATCTCTCATGAACCATTCAACTTCAAATGCATTTTAATGTGAATATGAAAGAGTTTTAACATAAGAAAACCTAAGTTCTTCAAGCTTTTCCAATTTTCATAAGCAAATTATAACCTAAGTTCTTTATTCGTCTATAAAACATTCTCTACATTGATAATAGTCACGAAATAAAATGTTTAATTCAATGTACGACTCAATTTTATGATTGTTTATTGGTATTTTACTGTTCGATTGTATGAAAACGATTATATTTGTGCTTCTTTGTTATTAAATGTACAAAACATGATCTATATAATCTCATGTTTTTTTAATTTAGTAGTTGGAGAGAAAAAGAATATTTATTTTTCCTTTGTGTCAAATTAATAATTCATCACATGTCTCAATTTGTAACATTTAATTATTTTAATTTTGTAAATGCTTTTTTATTGTTGCATTTGCTAAGTGATGCGATTGACAAAATTTGATTATGCATTTTCTTTTCAAATATACAGAAAATCTCTCTAACCCTGTGAGATTATTTTTATACAGCTTTATGTACTACTAATTGCAAAATAAATAACAATTATTTTGACATTGTTTTTAGGATTGTTGGTTTTTTTCACATTTATTATTTCATCTTTTAATAGAAGAAAATGGAATAATTGAGAATTATTGTTCATATTTAAAAGAAAAGATTTTGGAAAATTGTCATTACCAGAGAAATACATGTTTTATAAATAATTTTAATATTTTGTTTTTTTATGTAGCAAAATTTTTAAACAAATAGTTTCTTTTATTTAAACTTAAAATAAAATTTACAATAATTATTCGTGGTTTAATTTTAATTTAAGAATCAGTTAATATTTATAAAAACTCAATTAAATCAAACAAAACAAACATAATAGACGATGAATGAAATTTTAGAATTAAACTTAAAAACTTCAGAATACCTACTTGTAAAATTTATAGTATTTCTAAAACTAAGCTAGAATCACATTAAATCCAACAACTAGTATAGGAAAAAGAAAATTTTAAATCAAAACATTATCTTAATTAATTTGTGAAGAGCAAAAATGGAAATTGTGGCCTGCATTGTCTTTCTTTTGTGTTCCACACAAGTCAGTTCTGTCTTTCTTTGTCAATTTATTTAAAATATTTAACTTTTTGAATGATGGTCACATCACAATCACAATCACAATCAGAAATAAATGTTTTGAGGTACAAACATAGACAAATACACCTTTCTTCAAATTCACTACACATCATCTCCCACCCCTCGTTTTTGTGGCTCAAAAACAAATCCAAATAATTATCACCCCATTTCCTGGACAGTTATCTTTTAGATTGACTCCATTGACCCTTTTCTAAAGCATCCAAAGTATCTCAACTTCTTACTTTCTTGCGCTAATATTCACAAATAAGTACTTGTGGTATAAGCGAATCCACGTGAAGGCAAGGATCAGATCCACGCATTATTCCCCTCTCAATTTATTAATCTTTCTATTTTTACCTTATCCCTTTCTCTAAAAACGATTAAATGACTTGTATAACGTGTTGATTTTGATACACACATGTGCTTGAGGAGGTTTCCACACATATTTTGTAGGTATATGCGGAAGGGTGAATTTACTAGTCCATCAACTTCGATAGAATTTTATATTATTATAAATCAAAATCGTTTTTATTTTCAGAAGGACTATTAAAGCATTAGAATGTTTTAGCCCCCTTTGTTACTCCAAGATTGAAAACCTAATTTGTTTAAATTAGTTTAATCATTTAATGTTTTCAATCTTATAACTATTGAAAAAATTGACTACTATTATAAAATTTCACTATCTACTAAAGAGGCGTTAATAGACGTTGATCAATGATGACAATCTATTAGTTTATATCAAAGATACATGATAGTAGTTTATGGGTGTGTATCATTATTAGCCACTGATTTTTTTTTATATTTATGAATATTTTAGTTCGCTATTTTTTTTATATTTAAAAACATTTCTATTATTAACTTTAAAATGTCTATTTTTTTTTTACTTATAATACAAGTATATATTTTATATTTATTTTAGTTTTATTTAGTTTCATAAATTTTTAAATAATTATTCTTCAAGCACTCATAAAAATAGTTTTTCAGCCCTTTGAAAAGAAAGCTTTTATGAGGGGTTTTTACAAAAATATAACAAACCTGTAAAATATTTACATTATATAGAAAAATTTTTGGAAAAGGAAAAAGGGCACAAGCCTACAATGTGAAATACAAAAAATACTCCTATCAACACCCGATTAATCGGTCAAAACAAAACAAGATCAATGACATTTTCGTAATTTTTCTGAAGTTCGATATCGTCCCCAGTGCCAGGTGTCAAAGCTTGGCGCCAAAAACATGCAACCCCATGGTGCTCATCTGAGCCCCCATCCTGACTCATTTTATATTAGCAGTTTTGATGTCTCTCGACGATTTTTTCGGCAGTTCTACTAGTAGTTTGATTACTATTGTCGGTGGGTCTTTTAGTCGTTAGAAGCTACAATTAATCTCCTAATGCTGACATCAGAAATAATGTCAATCACGATGCAGATGAAAACTAATTTATCTCCTAAAGCCGTACAAAAATGTTGGAAGATAGTTTTATTTATACAACATTGGAAGTTATTTATTCCTAATGTCAATATTTTTGCATCAAGGGTATATACGTATTGTGGACCTTGATCTTTATAGCATTGGGAGATTGTCTCCCAATAATGATCTCACGACTAAATGTCAATAGTATCTACGTCAAATTAGGAAAGCATTTTCCAACGCTCTTTTAGTGATTACTCGATGGTTTTGAGTGTTGGCAAATACTGATACTCATGTAGTGAATTTTTATTACGAATTGGTAAATGTGACCCTAGACCTATTGAACGGAGTTGGGTAAAATGCTTTCACTCATTTTATTCATTTATCAAGAGCGATATTTATAGTAGTATTTACAAAGATGGTTGTAACAGGAAAATAAACTGATTTGTAACTAATTAAGAACATAAACTAACATACAATTTTACTTTTAATACTCCCCCTCAATATGAAGAGAATATAGCTTTAACTCCCATCTTGCATAAATGGAGAGATAAAATGGCAATATTAAGAGGCTTTGGTGAGTGCATTAATAAGTTGGTTTGAAGAGCGTATAGGAAGTAGTTTAATAGATCCATCTATGACTCTATCTCGAACAAAATGGCAATCAAGTTCAACGTGTTTGGTTCTCTCATGGAACATGGAATTGTTAGATATGTAGATGATGGCTTAGTTGTCACAAAAAAAAAAGCTGGTGTGAGTATTGGGATTTGAAGTTCTTGAAGGAGGCTTTTAAGCCATATAACTTCACAAGAGACTGCGGCTAGTGTTTGGTATTCTTTTTCAGCTGATGAACGTGAAATAATTTGTTGTTTCTTTGATTTTCATGAGATTAATGACTTTTCAAGGAAAACACATACTCTAGTAATTGAACGATGAGTGTCCAGGCACGATCCCCAATCTGCATCAACAAAGGCTTTTATTGATAGGTCATCTATTTTGGATAGGAAGATTCATTTGTTCGGTGAGCCTTTGATATACCTCAAGAGATGGTTTGTTGCACTCATTGTATTTTGTCCGGTTGTGCCATGAATTGGCTAAACTTGTGAACTGCAACCATGATGTCAAGTCTTGAGATAGTTAAGTACAGTAGCTTCCCAACTAATCTTCTATATGCAATTGTTTCTTGAAGGAGATTTTTCTTTGAATTTTTTAGTTTGACTATAGGATCCATTGAGATTGTTGCTGGTTTGGCACCAAGTAATCCAACATCTTTAAGTAGGCATAAGGCATAGTATCTTTGTGATAAGAAGATACTAGCTGAGGATCAGGCTAGTTCAAGTCCAAGGAAGAATTTGAGAGATCTGAAGTCCTTAAGTAGGAACTTGTCATTGAGCATGTTTTGTAGGCTTCAGATGAGAGTAGTATTTGCTACGAGGATTATTATATCATCAATGTAAACAAGTAATGCAAGAAAATTGTCACCTTGGCCTTTTATAAACAGTGAGTGATCTATCGTTGACTGTTGGAATCCTAGTGAAATGAGGAACTGTGAGAATTTGGCAAACCATTAGCGGGAAGCCTATTTTAAGCCATATATTGACTTGTGGAGTTTGCATACCATTTTCTCCCCCTGAATAGTGAGGTTTAGTTTATAACCAAGAGGCAAATCCATGTATACTTCTTCAAATAAATCTCTATGAAGAAAAGCATTGTTCACCTCTAGTTGGATTAAAGGCCAATTTTTTTATACTCCTATGGTTATAAGGTTTTGACACTAACCATTTTGGCTACTAGTAAGAAGGTTTCAAAGTAATCAGGACCTTCTTGTTGTGTATACCCTTTCGCAACGAGTTTTGCTTTATAGCGTTCAACAGTCCCATCAGCTTTGTGCTTGATTTTGTAGATCCAGCAACATCTTACAGTGTTCTTACCAGTTAGTAGTGGAACAATGCTCCATGTGTGGTTGACCTCCATGACTTTTAGTTCAACTTCCTGGCCTTTTGTCAATCTTCGTGATGTCAGCTTCATGGTAAAAGGTTAGTTCATGTAGGCTGGAGACTTGGAGTATGGAATGTTTGAAAGAAAGGGAGAGTGTTTGGTATGATATGCATTGGTTTAAGGGATATTTTGTGGAGTTTTGGGTATAGGGTTGTGATTTAAGGAGACTGCAATGATAGGCTTGTAGGTAAGATGGTTGTTTGATGGTTTAGGTGGATCTTCTCATTGAAGGATTTATGGAGACTTTTAGAGGTGCTTTCTTCAAGTGCAGGATGTTGTCTTGGCTTGGTGAGTCATTTGTGGGTTGAATTATGGTCTATAGTGCTGTCATGAGTTGTGGTTGTGGGAGGAGAAGAAGTTGGTGTATGTACTGGAGAATTGGAGGGGGGGGGATATTTGAAAGGCCTTTGGTAGTGAAAACCCAGGTAGTGGATCTTTTAGATGCATAATATGACTGACTGTTACGGATGACTGATATGTTATGATGCATGATATATTAATCACATGATAAAGATG
>JBBPDI010105046.1:0-10197 GCA_037974545.1 Cucumis variabilis
TAAAGACAAGGTAAATTGGGGCTCTTCGGAGCATACGGCCATGGGTAACACACCCTGGACAAGTATGTCCGTTACACCAAGCATGGCACCTATGTCCCTCACACTGCCGGAAGGTACTCTGTTAAGCGCTTTCGAAAAGCTCAGTGCCCAATTGTTGATAGGCTCAAATTTTTTCTTTATGATATAAAAATACAGCTAAAAACACATATTAAACAATTGTTCGAATTAAAATTTAATTTCTAAATCTAGAATGAAACACACCTAGAAAAATATAAATACAACTTTGTTTTGATTAAATATCTTATTTTCAAATTTATGTTTTGAAATTAAACTTCTAAATGCTACACCCAACTCTAAGTTTTAATGAATTTTTACTTTGTGTTTTCAAAATTTACATAAATGAGGTCTCAAATGATTGAAATTTGAATATAGTGTTGATTGCATCGTTGATGTTTTAAAAGTTTGGGTTATTAATTCTGTAGCATATTTAGAAAGCTCCAAAGGAAAATCTAAATCGACGAGTGATAAAATCATTTTGTCTTTAATTTCTATTAATTATATCAAATATCAAAATAAAAATAAGATAATATTAACAATTTCATCTAATTGAAGTTAGTAAAACTTCCCATTTTAAAACACATGAATTTGCTATTCTTTTGTCGTAGGATAAATAATTTTGTTTAATAAATATAACAAAATCTGTTAAATATATTTATGAGATCATACGAGTTTATCAATAATAAAAATTTATTATTAATTATTATTTCTAAAATTACTATCAATTATAATTATTTAATTTTTTTAAATCAACTAAGTGGAAAGTATAACTTGTCATATAAAATAGCAAGGAGATTTGTGTTTAATAATATTAAATTGAATTAATGGAGCTAAAATGTATTACATAGTCATTCTGTTTTTTTAGAAAAAGATACGATGAATCAGTAGGTGCATCAGAACATCTCCACGAGATGAACATCTTTTTAGTGCATACCTTCATCATTCCGATTTCATCTATATATATATGATAAATAAGTACAAAAAAAACGAAAAGGTACAAAAATCTATTTTGGCTAGAACCACTGAGGAATGATAGTCGGTCACCCAATTCTGTAGAAAAGAGAGATGAATGGAATATTGGTCAAATAGACTATGTTGGACAAATAGATTGAATAATCAAATTACGTACCTTTGGAAAATAATTGTTCTAAAAAATTTGGAATAAGAATGTAGTAAAAGTAGTGTTTCGGTAAATTTAATATCAATTTTAAGCAAAAGAGAAAATGCATAACTTTGTTGATTTACAAGCAAGCCACATCTTGCAGCCTCACGAAGCTCCTCAATGAACAACCCAACTTCTTCCATTCTCATTGATTTGAAAGAATTGGATTTGTGGCTATTAAATTTGATAGTGTGAGGTTTCATCTCTATCTATCTTATATGGAGTATGAGTTTCCTTGGTTTTTTCAATGGGGGACTCCTTAACATCTCCAAGGGAACTCATACTCCATATAAGATAGATGGGCTACTCCTTTCATTGTCAATTGGTTTTGCAATGAAACTCCATACTATCAAATTTAACATTTTATTATTATGTGCATTTGCAAAATCAAGATCATGGGTTTTGAGAAAGGCTTCAGAGGAAGACACAACAATGGTGTTTACGAGGCCTAGTTTTATGTGCATTATGGCTCCATATTTTTGAGATAAGCGGTGAAAATCTTTGTGAGGAAACTTTCCTAAAATATGAAGATTACCTACAAAACGGGGAACCCTTAGGATCAGGAGGCAGTAATTTCTTGGTTTTGTTATTCATGTGCGGCCATTTCCAAAGGATAAGTAGAAGAGCAAGCAGATGGATGATGATAAGAATAATGATCCAAAATAATGAAACCCACTTTTTATGTTGACTTTGAGATTTAATTTCTATAGCTAAGCAAAGTTTAGCTCATGAAAAGGTAAACGTGGAGGAGGAAAATACAAGTTTGGCAGTCCATATAATACACAGAATTTATATAATAATAATAATTGTTGTTATTATTATTAGGTGGGTCTGCTTTATCTATATATAAATATTTGTTTGGAGATGATAAGAATGCTAGGAAGATCTCTAGCTACTTAGTGGATCCTGAACCTCCGTACCCTCATATTAATATATTTACATAGTTTGGAGTTAAGTTGATGAACTTGTAAAAGTAAATTAGAGTCTAAAATTGATACAATTGTAAGTTTGGGGTTAATTATTGATATAATAACACTCTTATATATATGTTGCTCCAACAACCGATTTCCTCTTCTTCTCCAGAAAGACGTACAAGATTTAAGATCCACTAACTCGAAAAGCCTCTTATACATATGTTGGAAGTTACACGTTTTGGGCAACAATGATTCATAAAATTATCTTTCTTCCAACATACGCATTACTTGAATAACATTTTCAATGAAAAATTATGCTATTTATAGTTGAACTAATCTTTAAATTAAACCTATCTAAATAAGATATTTTTCACATGTTTTACATGATAACAAGTAGTTACTCGCATAAAAAAAATATAATGTTCATTTCATTAAATTACATTATGTTGCACATAGTAATCAAATTAATATATGCGGGGAGGGTCCATGATATAAGTTTTACTAGAGCTAGGATTCACAAAGACAACGAAGCCCATAATGCACGATAATTTTCTGGGGTATCACAAGAGTATACCTACTCTTTCTATTCACTTAGAAATCTAACCTCACTTCGTAAATGTTATTTTTAAGTATTGATTGACTCTACTATTTTCAGAAGCATACTAACATAGTAAGTGATAAATAGAAGTGTCAGTGTTATTCATTTATTTTTTTATTTGACAAATATGAAATTAGTTTTATTTTTATTTAAAGAAAGAAAAATATCTTCCTTATCCTTAGGATCATTTATAAATAACGAGTTAAAGGATCTTTCTTAAATATTTCATTTAAACAAGAAGATAAAATATATTCCTTATATTTAGAAATATTTTATGGTAAAGAAGTTCTTTCTTGGCTCTTTAAAAGCAGAAGTTCTGAACGTAAAATTTATTCTTCGTAGTTGCTGTTCAAAAGCTTATATTTTTTTTGTGAAGAATCTGTACGAAGGTAAACCAGTTACCTTCTGCATTATGGCAGATTATTGAAGATTATCAAGAGATTTGATAGAGTATCGATTGATAAGAAATATGAATGAAGGCTAAGATAATTGTACTGCGGTTAATGAATTTAGGGGGAGCCTGAATTCGTCTTCGAGGATATTCAAGTTTACCGTCAGGGAAGCCTGAGTTTATACGATTAAGTTATGGTGATAACTTATTAATGTAACTTTAGGGTCAAGTTACAAACTTTTGAATCTCAATAATATTTCTTATCTGAGCAAAGAAGCTCTCTAGATGTAGGTCGTATTTTTCGAATTGGGTTATCAAAGATTTCTGCGTTATCTGTCGTTTTGTTACTTGTCTTCTGTGTACCCTAGCTATATCTGTAGTTAAATATTTTTGATATAGCTAAAGGTTATTTAACCTTTGTTTTGTAATTAGCTATTCCTAAAGTTAATCACGTTAGTTATAGTTGAAAGATATTATTTATCATCTCACATGTTTTTCAATTTTAATTTTGTAGATGGTACATTCGAATAACCGTCAGATCATGAGCTAAAGGACAAGTTAACGTAGCAACATACAATTTGGAAGATTTGAAAGATGCTTCTAATCAAAACAAGGTAGGAAGTTGAGCTAATGCAAATCCAATTGTGAGTAAAAACTTGTATTCCAACCACAGCCTCATCTTCCATATCCAAATGAAATATTTACTTCAAAGTCACTTCCAGCTTTTAGGTCTACTTCACTACCGATGGATCTTTTTAGAAAGAATTTATTTGCATCGGTCAATATCACCTTCTGTGAAATCTAATTGTCTTAAATTTCTATTAACTATATGAAAAGTCAAAATAAGATAATATTAACAATTTCATCCAATTGAAGTTAATAAAAGTTGACTTGATACTGTTTAGGTAAACTTCTTATTCTTTCGTATATTAATTATAAATATAATAATTAAATTCAAAATATAGTATATATATCTACGTTAAAATTTTTTAAATATAGCAAAATTTATCAACTATATGTAAAGTAGATTTTGTTATATTTAGATTCAATGATTATTTTTTTACATTTTCATTTTTTTAAATTTTTCTATATATTTTATTATTATTTGTAATTAAAAAAAATCCGTAGATTTTAAAACTGAATTGATATTAATTATACGAATTAAATCTATACATTTGACTTATATAAAATTGAAGAGAAAAACGTGTTTAATAACATTAAATTGAATTAATGGAGCTGAAAATGTGATAGTCATCCTATTTTATTATTATGGTTGTATGTATATATATATATGTAAAATGTATCATGCTAAAATCACTAAAGATGAATGATAGTGGTTCCCCCAAGGCTCAATAAAAGGGAAAGAGAGATAAATGGTAATTTTTGACCCACTCCTATCCTCTCTCTCTCTCTCTATAGAATATGTAGGACAGATAGATCGAGTATTGAAATTAAGTACCTTTTAAAATAATTGCTACTAGCTGCTTATAAGAATTTCGAAATAGCTAGCATGAAGTAAAAATAGTGTTTCGGCCAATTTCAATTTTAAACTTAAGAAAAACATAACTTCGTTGTTAGTTATACATTTGGGTCCTTGCTTGTAATATAACATTTTTTTAGAGAAACTTCTCAAAAATATAACAAGGCCAAATATTTAGATGAGTATACGTATCATTTAAATTTGATCGTGTTTAAATTTGACAAACCTACACATATATTTTAAAAAATGGTTACTTAATGAATTGGTTATACAGCCGCAGTTGATTATATTTATAAAAATTTAAAAAATAAAAAATGGTACAATTAATCTTAATTTTTCGAAGAATAGAATTTTATAATTGAAAATTGAAACCGTTAGTAACCTTCTGAAAATTAAGGAAACAAATTTCAAAGATCCTAAAAATGAACATGTTTTTCAGAAGTGATTTAAGTAGATTTACAAACAATCTATTAACAATAAAATTGTTAATTAGTTATAACAATTTGTTAGTTGAACTCTGTTTGTAAATACCATTTGTTAGTTAAACTTCCAACTATCAAAGTTCTTCAATAAAAAGAGAATTTGGAGTTTGTAAATAAAGTAAGTGAGATTAATAAATAACTCCTTTACATATCTCTCTCACTTTGATATGGTATCAGAGCAATTTCGCAAAAGAGAGAGTTAAAGTACTGTCCAAACGTCACAGTGCCCTCATGCAGCCTTAATCATGGCAACACCAGAAAGTTCAACGTCCGGTGATCGCAATTCTTCCTCTCCAATTACTTCCTCTAATCTCGACGCACAACTGAATCCCTTTATTCTTCATTATGCGATTATTCCGACAACCAATCTGGTGTCGACACCACTTGTAGGATCAAGTAACTACTCTTCATGAAGTAGAGCCATGAAACATGCATTGTCCAGGAAGAATAAAATTGGATTTATCACAGGTACTATCGAAAAACCATCTAAAGGTAATCTTCTTTCAGCATGGAAATGTAACAATGATGTAATAACCTCTTGGATCATCAATTCCATCTCAAAGGAAATTGAAGCCAACTTAGTTTATAATGGAAGTGTCAAAGAGATATGAGATGAATTAAAAGAGAGATACCTATAATCTAATGGGCCACATATATATCAACTGCGAAAGGACCTTGTGACTACCACCCAGGGAAATCTTTTAGTAGAAATATATTACGCAAAAATTACTACTATATGGCAAGAACTTATCGAATATAGACCTTTAGATGAATGTACTTATGAAGGATTGAAAAAGATGATTGAATTTCTAAATGAAGAAATTGTGATGACGTTCCTTATGGGGCTGAATGAGTCATATTCTCAAATTAGAGCACAAATTTTGCTTATTGATCCTTTACCACCAATAAACAAGGTATTTTCTCTCATCATCCAAGAAGAAAGACAAAGATATATTGGATCTGTCCCTTCCATTGAAAGTATCACCCTAATGAGCAACATAAAGAAAAGATTTATGCCCTAAAAATCCAAGAAGAAAGACACTCGACCAATATGTACAAATTGTGGATACAGAGGACATATTGCTGATAAATGCTATAAACTACATGGCTATCCACTAGGTCACAGATTGACGAATAACAATTCAGTTCACCAACAAAGGCATAAAACCCTGTACAAACTGCAAATGAGAAGTTGATAGAAGCTCCTAAGGTTGCTCAATCTGCATTCTTTGCAAGTCTCAATAATGACCAATAATCACAGCTCTTAAGTATGCTGCAGACACATCTAAATACTTCACATATTGATGAGAAATCCAAGACAGAAACCACCCACATAGCAGGTACTTGTCTTCCTACTTCACTCATCAATTCTTCTTGGATCATAGATTTTGATGCTTCTTTTCATATATGCCATGATAAATCCATGTTTAAAGAACTCTGCAACACACAGAATATGTCAGTCATACTTCCTACTAAAGCATGTTTAAAAGTTGAGTATATAGGTGATATCTCAATAGCAAAACAAATTATATTGAAAGATGTTCTTTACATCCCTGAATTCAAGTATAATTTGCTATTAGTAAGTGCTTTGTTGAAGGATGAAAGATACACTATATCATTTACTAATTCTCATTGTATCATTCAGGACAAGTCAATTTTGAAAACGATTGGGAAGGTTGAAATAATCAGTGGTCTCTACTTACTCAAAGTAAATGATGAAAAGATTAAAGATTGCTCTATTGAATCTATTGTTTTTTGTACAAAGCCTCCGCAACTACTTGTATAATCGCATGGGACATCCTTCTATTAGTAAAATAAAAGAATTGTCACAGATAATAGAAATCTATGATTCCTTAAACTGTAAAGAAATGTGTAACATTTGTCCCTTAGCCAACAGAGGCGCCTGTCTTTTTCTTCTCTAAATAAAATTGCAGAAAATACCTTTGACCATATACATTGTGATATATGAGGACCTTTTAAAACCCAAACACATGCAGGGCATTCTTATTTTGCCACGATTGTTGATGATAAGTCAAGGTACACATGGATACATCTTTTGAAAATAAAAAAGACATTCTACAAGTCATTATTGAGACCCAATTCTCAAAGAAAATCAAGGCTTTTTGTTCTGATAATGCTCTTAAACTGAATTTTAGAGACTTTTTTGCCAGCAACTGAACTAATCATCAGTTTTCTTGTGCATAAACTCCTCAGCAGAATTCAGTTGTTGAAAGGAAACATCAACACCTTCTTAATGTTGCAAGAGCCTTGATGTTTCAATCCAAGGTCCCTCTTACTTTCTGGAGGGAATGTATCCTAACGGCAACATACTTAATCAACAGAACACCTATGATTCTGTTATCTAACAACACACCTTTTGCCACTTTATTCAATAAAGTTGCAGATTACAACATCATAAAGACATTTGGTTGTCTTGCTTATGCCTCCACACTATTAGTGAACAAGTCAAAATTTGATCCAAGGGAAAAACCTTGTGTCTTTATGGGATACCCATCAGGTATGAAAGGCTACAAGTTATATGATGTAACTAAAAGAAAATCTTTTGTTTCTAGAGATGTCTTATTCTTTGAAGAGAGATTTCCATTCCAGTCCATTAAAGAAGATAACAAGCTTATCTCACATGACTTTATTAATCAATTCGTCATACCGTGTCCCCTATTTGATCACCTTGGAAGTAAAGACACCATTGAAAATCCTATTGATTATTCTCCAGAGAATATATGTGAAGGTAGCTACGATGTTGATGATCCAAACCTCCACATCGAAACCTCTGAAGAAACCAATAACACAGCTTAAATAGCCATCCCTATAGCCCCTCTAAGGTCATCTCGACCTCATTACCCACCTTCCTACCTAAAAGACTTTCAGTGCAACCTTATATCCCAAAAACCTCTTACATCCCACAGAAAATCATCATTCCCTCTCACCAAATACCTATCCTACAATACCTATACTCAAAGCCATAAAAACTACCTTCTAAATGTCACTACCATATATGAACCTGCCTATTATCACCAGGCAGTGAGCCAACACATGGTCCGTTGTCTCTCTTCCAAAAGATCATCACACTGTTGGCAACAAATGAGTTTATAAAGTGAAATATAAATCTGATGGCACAGTTGACAGATACAAGATGAGACTTGCAGCTAAAGGCTATAATCAACAAGAAGAATATACTTTTTAGATACCTTCTCACCTATCGCCAAGATTGTGACTATCAAGATATTTCTAGCCCTTGCTACATCATACAACTGGTCTCTTACTCAGGAGGAATTAATAATGCCTTCTTAAATGAAAACTTGTTTGAAGAAGTACACATGTCTCTACCATTGGGCTATAAAACCTCACAAGTACCACAAAAATGTGAAAAATTAGCTTGCAAACTTAACATATCCATATATGGGTTAAAGCAAGCATCAAGACAATAGTTTCTTAAATTAGCAACAACCCTATCTTCATATGGCTTTTACCAATCCAAGTCTGATTATTCCTTATTTACTAGAGGAAGTGGGAGTGACTTTGTAGTGTTGCTAGTATATGTTGATGACATACTAGTTACTGGACCCTCTCCTCAAATGATAAGTTCAGTAAAAGAGATCCTCAAATGGCACTTCGAACTTAAAGACTTGGGTTAAGCAAAATATTTTATGGGATTAGAACTATCAAGGTCCCAACAGGGAATCATGATCTCCCAAAGGAAATATTGCCTTGAAATTCTTGAAGATACTGGTTTTCTTGAGACCAAACCAGCTACAACACCTATGAACCCTAATTTGAAGATTGAAGAACAAATGAGAGCTTATAAAAGAAGACGATGTTACTTGCTATAGAAGACTAATCGAAAGACTTATATATGTTTAGATATCTCGACCTAATATATGTTTTGTCGTCCACTAAACTAATCAATTTATTAAAAGCCCTACAAAGGCTCACTTAGATGCTGCGCATCACTTGCTGAAATATCTAAATGGGTCTCCTAGACAAGGTGTTCTGATCAATCCTATTACGACTTTCCATTTAAAAGTCTTTGTAGATATCAATTGTGGATTATTGAAAGGAGAGACAAAGAACACACACTAATTTACGTGAAAACCCGAGTACCAGAAGAAAAACCACAATTGTTTGTTATTATTATTTTATAATGAATATTACAATAGGTATAAGGGAGAATGAATAGAAAATACAAGGGAATAAAAAAGGAAAAGATTATGGAAACAAGGAATATATTCCCATAATCTTTCCATAAATATTCTAGGATTCTAACAAGGAAAATATTTAGAAAATAAGGAGAGGATTCTAACACTCTCCCTCAAGTTGGGACGTAAATATCAATTAGGCCCAACTTGCTAACACAAAAGTCAAAGTTTGGTCTGAGAAGTTCCTTGGTAAGAACATTAGCAATCTGTTGACTTGAAGGGATGTAAGGAATGCATACGCTCCCACTGTCAAGTCTTTCTTTGATGAAATTGATGGAAATGGTAGACATGCACAGCGAAATTAGGAACAAATTTTTACTCTAATTGTAACTAAACAAGTTTAGTGATTAACATGCATAAAAAAACCCTAAAATAACAAAGATATGGTTAAAAGAAAAACCCCACATTTGATGCTTTTCTTTTCTTGTAGTCTCCTCACGTGCTTTTCACAATCTCCTCACAAAATCGAAGCCGGGACTACTACTAGCGTTGACCCGCTATTCTTCAAACTTAACATTGAGTTATGGGACTGAAAAATGATGGAGAAATAAAGAGAGATGATATATTTGGAAGAACCTAACCTTTTGGTTTTTCTCTTTTTTGTTTTTGTTTTTGATGTTAAAAGTCACACAATGAAAAGAGTTCTTGGTGTTGGATCGGTATGGCAACCCTAGAAGGGGGGTGAATAGGGTTTAATTACACTTTTTAACAAATAAAAAGTAAATTCAATTAATTAGATTTTTTTAAAAAATTAAATAAAGAACTTTATAAATTTTGTTAAATAACAAGATTGATAAAAAGATATGAATGGAAGTATGAAATCAACCTCAACCAATAAGAATATGTAACTAAAATTAAATGTAAAAATAATTAGAAAAGAGTTAGAGAAGAAGACA
>JBBPDI010105065.1:0-10194 GCA_037974545.1 Cucumis variabilis
TTGTATCCTCCGCCTGTCACTTTGGTAAATGGATCAACCTTATCTATTCTTTGGATTTGATGTCATTCCCCCCCCCCCCCAATCTCTTTCTTTGTCCAATGTATTACATTTCCCTTAATTGTCCTTTAATTTAATTTCTATTAACCAACTTACTCGTGATCTTAACTATTATGTCTCCTTGTTTCCTACTTATTGCTTGTTTCAAGATCATATGATGAAGAAGTTTATTGGTAAAGGACATGAATCAGGGGGCCGCCTTTACATTTTTTACCACTAGATACCGAAAATCATGGCTTGGTCTAGAGTTACCCCTCTTTTGAAGTTCATTGTCATTTAGGTCATCCATCCTTGTTAATGTTGAATAAACTTTATCCAAAATTTGGTTACTTTTCGCCTTTAAATTGTGATTCATGTCAGTTTGTTAAATTTCATCATCGATCTTAGTTATAGTCCTAGAGTGCATAAACGAGTTAGTGCTCCTTTTGAGTTAGCTTATTATGATATTTAGGGTTCTTATCCAATCATGTCTCAAACAGGTTTCATTATTTTGTTACTTTTGTTGACGATCATTCTCGTATTACTTGGTTATGTTTAATGAAAAAGTGTTCAAAGTTATTGTCCCATTTTCATGCTTTTTTTGTTAAAATTCGAAAAAGGCGGCAAATATTTCTCATATTACTTAAAACCTTGTGCATTGATAATGTTGGTATATATTTCTCCCATGTACTTGGTTATTACTTATGTGATTATGCATCCTCCATCCATCCTCCATCCCAAAATGGAGTTGTTGAAGAAAGAACAATCACCTACTTGAAAGAGTTTGGACCTTATCCTTTCACATCCATGTGCCAAAGCCCTTTTGAGTTGATGTTGTTTCTATAGCTCACAAGATCTTTGATTGTGTTATTTTGCTCGGGATGTTCATCCTCATCATATCAAGTTCGATCCAAAATCTTTAAAATGCATATTCTTAAGCTATTCATGTATTCAAAAGGGATAACGTTGTTATTGTCTTACTCTAAATATGTATCTCTATCTTCTTATTTTGCTTTTTTGAAGATTGCCTTTCAGTCCATCACCTTATAGTCAAGGGAATGATGATGTTCTTTTTATCTATGAGACTACCTCTCCCATATCATCTTCAACTTTTTCTTCTTTCATGTGTCTCTTCCTTTTACCCCACCTATTACTCGAGTCTACTCCAAGCTTCACAACAACCTTGAGACATGTGTCCTCCACTACTTGCTTTTTTGACATCTAATCTGGGTCAAAGTGATGATCTTCTTATTGCTCTTCGAAAAGATAAATACACTTATACTTATCTTATTTCTTCGTGTGTTTCATATTCCCAACTGTCTCAACCCATATTATTTTATTATGTCTCTTGATTCGACCTTAAATCCTAACTCTGTTCATAAACTTTATCTCATCTTGGGTGGTGTAGTGCAATGAAGGAAGAGATGACAACCACGATAATGTTACTTAGGCTTGATTTCGTGCTCGATTGACAAAAAAGAAATTAGTGTAAATGGGTGTTTGCTATAAAGTTCAATCCTGATGGATTAATGCGGCTCAGTTAAAAGCTTATCTTGTTGCCAAAGGTTATCCCAATTCTATAGGATTGATGATACATTTTCTCTTATTGTCAAATTAACTTCTATCCGACGACTATTTCTTTCTAGGTTGCTACTCAAAATGGACCTTTGTACCATCTTCAGATTAAGAATGTTTTTCTTCATGGTGATCTTTAGGAGGATGTTTATATGAAGCAACCACTTAAATTTGTTGCTCAGGGGAAGAGTAATAAGGTGTGTTGCTTTCAAAAATCTTTGTAGGAACTGAAACAAAGTCCACATGTGCATGGTCTTAATCATTTTGTATTTTATCAAAAATTTGAAAATGGTAATACTACTTTGCTTGTTGTATATATTGATGATATCGTTATCATTAGAAATGACGTATCAATCATATCTTCACTCAAGGCTTTCCTCGAGAGTCAATTTCATAATAAAGATTTGAGTAAATTTTAGTATTTCTTGGGTATTAAAGTAGTGAGAAGCAACTAAAGGTATTTATCTATCATGACGAAATATGTATACTTGATTTGTTGGATGAGACATGTAAACTAGAGTCAAACCATATAGTACTTCAATAAACATCGAATTTGCAACTTGCTAAAAAAGGAGAATTATTTAAAATTCTTAAGAGATATAGAAGATTAGTTGGAAAGTTGAACTATTTAACTATGACACGACTCGACATTGTTTATTCTATGAGTATTGTGAGTCAGTTTATGTCTTCCATAACTGTGGATCATTGGATTGCAGTAGGATAAATTCTATGTAATCTAAAAGCTCTACTTGAACGTAAGATTTTATATAAAGATCATGGTCACACAAGCGTTGAATGTTTTTTAGATGTTGATTGGGCTAGATCTTGAGAACATAGGAGATCAACCTCTAGATATTATGTTTTTGGAGGAGGAATCTTAGTGTCATGGAAGAATAAGAAACATAATGTAGTTTCACACATTTGAGTGCTTAGTCAGAATATAAAGTTATGACATAATTTGTGTATAAAATAGTGTGGAATACGCTAACTCTTAATTGAGATGGGCTTCAGTGTTACTGTGCCAGCTAAACTATGGTATGATAATCATGCTACTCTTAATTGCATCCAACTCAATATTTCATGAACAAACTAAACTGAAGTGGATTATCATTTTGTGAGATATTCTTCCCAAAGCATTAAACAAAGCAAAAATAAAATATCCATGCAACAAGTTGGATATGATAATTGACATATTTGCTCCAATGGGAGCAATGTGTTATAATATGTAATATTATTATTATATTATATATAGTTGTCTTTTTATATTTCCTAAATTAGGGTTTCTCAATTGCCTATAATATATAGGATTTTAAAAAAAAATATATAACAAACAAGTAAAATAGAACAATTTTGGAAACGAAAAAATCTCACAAGCCCACAATGAAAAATATAAAAAATACCCCAGTCAAACACGAGATTAATTGATCACACGCGCATGTGTAATTCTTCTTCTAAACGATCATGATAAGCGATCATGTAAAAAATGATACACAATCGTGTAATGTTTTTTAACAATAGAAAAAATGCTTCAAATCTAAACGATTGTGTTGACCACGTTGAACGATCGTGTTGTCTATGGTAAGTGATCGTTTAGATCATATCCATACGATCGCTTAGTTCTTTTTAAAAGATAGAAAAATTAAAGGGCTTCAAATCTAAACCATCATGTTGACCATACTAATTGATCATATTGACTGTGCTAAATGATCATGTTGATTATGGTTAGATCAGATCCACATGATCGTGTAGTTCTTTTAAAATGATGGGAAAAAGAATTCAAATCTAAATGATCGTGTTGGCCAAGCTAAACGATTATGTTGACTAGGTAACCAATCGTTTAGATCATATCAAAGTGATATTTCAACGATCTCTTGATGTTTTAGAAAGATGAGCTAGAAGAAAGAAATAGAAGATGAAGAAAGAAAGAAAAAGAATAATAAAAATAAAAGAAAGAAAATCTGAAAGAGGAGTTGAAAAAATATGAAAGAGAAAATGAATAAAGGGAAAATTTCAAAAATAGCAAAATTTTAAAAAATATGTACAACCTATAGCAAATTCTATCACTTATAGTCAATAATATGCTATAGTGATAGAAGACTATCAGTGATAGAATCCAAAATTTTGTTATAGCCTATAAATGTTTTAATTTATTTTGTTATTTTAAAAAATTCCCCATGAATAAATTGCAAAGAAGAAAAATAAAGAGAAATGACGAATCGTTCGCAATATTAAGAGCAAATATGGAATTTATGAAAATATTTTATGGACTTCATGGACTTTTTATTTTTGTTACACGAACTGCAAATATTTTGGTGTTTTACATTTATAAAAGGGAAATTTTAAAAATTAGCAAATTTTACAAAATATCTACAACCTATAGCAAATTCTATCACTGATAGTTATTGATATGTTATAGTGATAGAATCCAAAATTTTGTTATAGCTTATAAATATTTTAGTTTATTTTACTATTTTTAAAAATACCCCTTTATAAAATTAACCTAATATATATGTATATTTAAAATGATTAACTACTAAAATTATTATTCTCCCAAAGTACATTACAACAATAGCTCTTTAAAAAAATAAAGTTAAACTATAGTTTTGTTACCATATTTGAAGTTTTTCCGGTTTTAGTTTCTATACTTTTATTTGTCTTCAATAAATCTAAAATGTTAGTCTAAAATTGGTTAAATAACAATGATCGTTTTCATGAAAAAAAAAATAAATTATGTGATTATATTTTCAAAATTTATAATAAAAATGTTAATAGATAATAAAAAAGTTGAGAAAAAAATCAATGATGAACTAACATTATGGACTAAATTTAAGATTTATTAAGAGTAGAGGGACTGAATTAGACAATTCAAAGTTTAGGAATTAAAAATAACAAACTTTAGAATATAAGAACCAACGTGATATTGTAGATATAAAATTGAATAAAAGCTTATGAATTTTAAATTATAAAGAGTATGTTTGGGGAAGGGTTGGGTTATGGAGGTTAGTGTTATGATAAAACCTAGTGTTATGATACTATGTGTTTGGAGGAAAGGTTATGTAGGAAGAGTTATGAGATGACTATGATAAAATGTGTTTGAGGGAAGGGTTATGTATGAAGGGTTATGGGGTTGTTATGATAAGATGGATTTGAGGGAAGGGTTATGTAGGTAGTCTTACGAAATTTATTTTTTATACATTTTTTAAAAATTCGTATTCTAAATCCAACACAAATTTCGTATATTTAATTTACCAAATTATTCTATTTTCGTAAAATAATTTTTCAGTAATTTCTTTAAATGTGACATCTATTTCCAACATTTTTTTACGTAATCGTTACATGCGAATACTTTATTGATTTTTTAAAGAAATTTGTTTTTAAATCTGATACACAGATTTAGTATGATTAATTTCTCGAAATGTCCTATTTTCGTAAAACAATTTTTAGTCATTTTTTTAAATACGACATCAATTTTTAATTTTTTGACGTAATTGTTACGTACAAATAAATTATTAATTTTTTAAAAAAATTCAGATTTTAACACTAATACACAAATTTTGTATATTTAATTTACCAAATCGTCCTAGTTTTCGTAAAACAATTTGCTTTCATTTCTTTAAATACGACATGAAATTTTCAACTTTTTTTTAAGTAATCGTTACAATTGAATAAATTATTGTTTTTCCTTTTAAAGATAAAATATTCTCAGTTTTCTTATTACCTAAACATTATGTTTTTTTTCTCTTTTTAAATTAGAGGATTAGAACAACAAAAATGATAAATATTATAATGAATCAATGAAAGATATAAAAATAAGGAAGAAGAAACAGAAAAAAAGTACATTTTGAAAAAGTATGGGCATAATTTGGTAAATAATTTAGATTCAAAATTTAATTCAAATAAATCTTAAATCAAATCTCTCCGTTAAATTGATTTTTTTAAAAAGAAAATTCTTATACAATTAATGTTTAAATGCTTTCAAAACAAATATTTGTTATACATATTTTCTAAGTTATTTAAGGATTCAAAAGTTATTTAATTTAATATTAAATCACATTATTTAATTTTGTTTTGATTTTTTTTTTATAAATTTAATAAAATTTATTTTTTAAAATTTATTTAACTTAAATTTATCAAAAATAATTTAGATACAGATAGATTAGTTTTAAAATAAAATATTTGAAAAGATGAAAAATAAATAAAAGAAGAAAAATAAATAAAAGACATGAAATAATAGAATTTAAAAAAAATTAAATACAAGGACTAAATGCGTAAACTAATCACAATTAATATTTAATTAAAATTTTCATAAATTAAATAAATTAAAAATAATATTCTTTTAAGATTATTAAATTAATTAAAAACAAATGTCATTTGATAAATAAAGAATAATTTTTTTAAAAAAATAAAATAATAAAACTATGAGGAAGTTGAAAAGGTAGGAGAACGGGGGAATTGAAGAGAGAGTGAGAAAGAAGAGAGAGAAGATGGATTATGATAAACCTAAAACAATGGTTATGATAACCCTTCTCAAAGCAATGGTTAACCCTGTGTTTGAAACACATTTTTAAGTGTTAATTTATTTTACTTAAAAGAAGTCATTTTGAAAAAAAAGGTGTTTAGCTATCATTTAAAATATACTTTAAAGTATATTTAAAAAAAATTAAATCAAAAGAGTATTGATAAAAATGAATTTTTTTTAAAAAAAATTCTCAAACTGATGAAAACAGACCCTTCATCACATTTATATTGAATAACTCCTTGATATTAAATACAGTTTTCGAAAGTTTTAGAAATTCATTGAGTATCAAAATTAATATTTAAATATATTCTTTAGAATTTGATTAATTTTCATAAATATAATAAAATACCAAAATATTTACTGATGGTATAACAAAATAAAAAAGTCATGATATTTTCATAAATTTCAGGTTTGTCTTTAAATAATACAGAAGATTTTTCTTTCTTTTTCTCTACGATTTATTCCTCTCATCTTCGTATTACTAATTCCTTTATACTATTACTTCTTCCTAATTTTACAATATTGTGGTTATTTATGTAAATATTCACCAATTTCTTCATTTCCTCATCAAGAATTTCTTTCTTCTTCTTTATGTTTCATTTTTTTTCTTATTGATACAAGTTCTAAATGATATTGGTACATGATCAAAACAATCGTGTACCAATATCTAAACGATCAGTTGTTTATCTCAGATAATCAGAGATAGACCAATATCACTAATAGATCATTTTGATTTGATTCAAGATCGTTTAGACTAGGTACAAGATTGTTTAGACTAGGTACAAGGGTACAAGATCGTTTATATTTGCTACAAGATCATTTAAACTAGGTAGAAGAATACATGATCGTTTAGACTTGCAATGAGATCGCTTAGACTAAGTAGAAGGTACAAGGTCGTTTAGACTTGGTACAAGGGTACAAGATCGTTTTACTTGCTACGAAATCGCTTAGACTGGGTACAAGATCGTTTAGACTGGGAACAAAATTATTTTTTCACGCATGTGTGACTAATTAATCACGAAGTATTTTTGTTATTTCACAATGTGAGATTGTGAGTTTTTTCCCTTTTTTTTTTTTTAAATTGTTGTATACGATGTAAATATTTTTGCATTTTATCTATTTTTTTTTTTAAAAAACCTTAAGATTATTTAATTTGTATTTTTTTTTAAATTCTAATTATTTATACTTAAAGTATCTAAATAAAAATTAAAGTCAATACCACATCTGTTTTCCTTCAATTAGATGATGAGTGGAGATGACAAATAATTGAAGCCATATGCAGTGGATCTTGTTTAGATATTTCAAAATATATTCAAACTTCTATTAAGTATTTAGTTAAAATAAGAGAGTATCCAAAGTTTTGAGATTAATATATGGAACATTCAAATTTTAAGAAAGGATTTTAAACAACTGTCAAAATGTGGGTATTGGAACAAACTTAACAAAACCAAACAAATGATAAAACTAAATAAAAAGGAGTGCTTGCAAATTTTATCCAATCTAAAATTATAATTTGATACTCTCAACTTTTTTTTTTCTAAAATATTTGATGAAAGTCAAACCCGACCATAATAAATTTAGTTTTAATCTTCAGTTGTATTTATTAAACCCATACAAATAAAATAGAAAAGTTTTCAAAAATAGCATAACCAATCAAAATATTTATAAAATATAGTATTGATATGATAGTTGTGTATTAGATATTATTTTATAAATATATATAATTACGAGGTTTTTTAAGAATTAGAACAAAACACGAAAAATATTTACACCAACAATTTTGAAAAATGAAAAATTCACAAGCCCACACCGTAAAATAACAAAAAATAACATGTGATTACTTAAACACACATGTGAAAAACGATCTTGTACACAATCTAAAGAATCATCCAGTTTAAACAATCTTGTACCTATATACCTAACCTAAACGATATTTTATTCATTCTAAACGATGTTGTACCAAGTCTAAACAATCTTAACCTAAGCTATCTTGGTACACGATCTTACTTTGTATCAAATTTAAAAGATCTTATACTCAATTTAATTTGTCTTGATACAATACTTTAAATGAAAAAAGAATAAGAAGAAAATAAAAAGGACACAATACTAGATAATGACAAAAAAAAATAAGAAAAAAAATTGTTTTTATGAAAATGACGACTTCGAAGATGAGATATGATGAAAAAAGAATAAATTATGGAGAAAAGATGAAGAAATTATGAAAAAATTAGTTCAAATTTTATGAGTTTATTTTATTTTGTTATCATACTGTAATTATTTTCAAATTTGCCCTATATATATGTAGATTAATCTTATTAGAGATTTATTATAATTTATAAATATAAAATTGAAAATTAGTAGATGTTTTCATTTGGGCAAGAAGGTTACGGTAACAATGAAACTGCATCCATTCTTACCACTATTTTTCAAAACGTTTTTTCGCGATTTGACTAATTATAATAATTAAAGTTCGATTTCTTCGCTTTAATTGTTTCTTTCTTTTTACTTTAATTCGAAGGGTTTTTAATTACCATTATTTTTCAAAAAGTTTTTTCGTGATTTGATTAATTATAATAATTAAAGTTCGACTTCTTCACCTTAATTGTTTCTTTCTTTTTACTTTAATTGGACATTAACTCTTATTTTATTAATTGTCATTATATAAATATGCCTCTTTTGATTGGTGCCAAAGAAAACACATTCTCTAATTAGATTCCAATTTGACTGCTAATTATATGAAAATTTTATCATTTTCTTAATACTTTCACACCGTGATATTATTTTTTCTTTGTTGCTTTATTATGTTTAGATAATATAGTTTTAAGGTCATTGCAAATTTAATACATACCCTAACAAAATACTATTGTATAATTAATTATACTTAAAAAAACCCAAATTAAAAATTAAAAAATTTAAATATAGAAAACAAATGATATATTTCAATGATGATGTAAATTTGATGGAACTATTATGTATTATTTAATCTTCTATTTCAATATATATCTCACACACATGTATATATATTATTTATAGTTCTAATGTATATGATATCTAACTAGAAATCTTTTAAAAACACACTTATATATATAATAAGGTTATTTTTAAATATAGCAAAACAAAACTAAAATATTTACAAAATATCACTTGTTATTTAAGGATGGTGAATCACTATAGACCAATCTATCTTGTAAATATATTCATAAGTTTTGTTATTTAAAATAATATTTATTTATTTTTTTATTTTCAAAGATAGAAATAATATAGAAAATAAGAATATGTTTTTGAAATTTTATTTATTATTATTTGATCTACTATATTCAACTATTAAAATATGTCTGGATAATATATTTGACTAATTCTGAAATATCGATGAAAACAGCTTACATATCGTTATCATTGCTGTTTTTGATACAATAAATTTAGAAAAGCAAAAATTAGAGTTGGAGAATTTGTTTTCAAAATGAAAAAAAAAAAAAAAATCCTACCTAGGCTTCCGCTAATATTATTTAATGATAATTTTGTAACTCTCTTGTAATGATTAATTTATCCTTCGTTGCTTATGCCTCTGCTTGTACATAAACCATACTTTTATGTCTAATTACCTCAAACAAAAAAGTTTCATGGTGTTTGATTAAAATGTTAAGTGTTTAATTTAAAATATAAATGGTTTAAAAGGAAAAACTGAAATATTTAAAAGTTAATTAAAATAGATTTTTAAATGTATTTTATTTAAGAACGAATGCAAATGTTTAATTAAGTAATTTCTTAAAATGTTAAATGTTTATTTATATAAGAGAAGAAGTGGAATTTGAAATTATAACTTTTGGTTATATAATATTATTATATCTATAGCAACACATTGGTCTATTGCGATTTATTATACTAGAAGTTGATATTTTGTAAATATATATTTTGGTTTATTTGAAAATAATCCCCTACTAACTAATAAATTATTAAATCTTTTAAATTATATTTTATAAACATTTTTTCCAAACAACCTCTTAGGAAAAATTAATTAAATAAAAACTCTCAGGGAAAATTTCAAACCATAACGATGAAAAACA